>JAECWM010000315.1:0-270000 GCA_018150695.1 Drosophila oshimai | reverse complement strand
TACAGTGTTGTTTTATTTCAACTTGTATCTGAAACTTATAAAATATAAATTCTTAATTTTCTTATAGATTTTGGAGAATTTTGTGAAAGTTTGTAACCAGATGTAAATCAAAAGAATTTGAATATTAAAAATGGCAGAAAAAAAGAATAAACCTAACAACCTCATAACAAATCTATTAGCACCACATGTAAGTTAAGAGAAAACTAAAAACTTAATCGCCATGAATACAAGTTGATGTGTGTGTCTTGAAAATAGATACACATGTTTGAGCGTCAGGCTATCGATTGTTTGCATTAAGATTTATTCACACCTTTATGCTACACAGCAACTTAATGACGCAACGTGTAATTGAACTGGGAGAAATTCTTAGGATAGGTCATGGACCACATGAAAATAACTAAATGAGAAAGAGAAGAAGCAGAAAATAAGTAAGTTCAAAGTAAGTTCCCTTATAGTTTTTACAATGCGTAGTAAATGTATAAAAAATAATTTGTTTACAGAAATCCTAAAATGGGAAACCCATAAAATAACAGATGTTTGAATTCCTAGAAGTAGGACCAAGGGCGAAATTTTCCATGTTATGCTAGGCCTGCCTGCCTTCAGTAGCACCTTTTCTTATCGCCTTTTCCAGTGGTTCCTTCATTTTGAACCATCGGTTAACCTTGAAATAGTAACAGTACAGTAGCACAACCCAGATATGTGGGCACACAGGTTGTCCTCTGAAATGTAGATACTATTGTTAACTGGCCAAGAGGCAGTGAAAGACCCCACATGGTCGATTCATATCACACACTTTCTTGGGGGAAACAAACGCAACTCGAACGAATACTAAGAAAGAATGAAAGCCAGAAATCACATCGCAAAACGGAGACGCAAATCGGCTTATCAGCACAACGTTCAGGCAAAAAGTCATCATATGTGATAACTCAATGGAAGAAGGCCCACGATTACAGGTGTTTACTATAGCGCCGATGCCTCGGAACAGGTTCGTTCGCCATTCGTTTTAATTAGCGACCAGCTCGCTCTCTGTCGTCGACCGTGTTATTCAGATTACAAACTATATACCCTAGGTATTTGTATTTGCCTTTTGCACAAAAATAGCTAAAAACATGTCGACTTTCAGGTGATATCTCGACTAGGAGATACCTGGTGTTCTTGAGCTTTGTTAAGTATAAACTTTGTTAACTTCATCAGTGTTCTAAAGAAATATTCAAAAGAATCTTGACTTTCGTTCCTTATTGTTTCAGTTTTAATCTATAGAACCACATTTGAAATGAACTTGAATGATCGTTCGATTGATAGCTGGGCACTCGCGTAAACAATTTAATAAAATAAAAGCAATAAACCCCAGAAGAGCACGTTGATTTCCAGGTGATATGTTATAGCCTAGTCGGCAATTCTTCTATATACTAGTCAATTCCTTATTCCAAGTCGCTTCGTGTAACCAACAGAACCATCAAATGGCCGAAACACAAGTGCGGGATCAACAGAAAGAATGGCACTATAAAAAAATGAATTAAGGGTGGACCCTGTTCTAGGTGGTGATAAGCATTGACATTTAATAGACATGGGGGCTGTAAATATTTAATGCGAAAAACTGAAAAATATATAATCACGTGGTAGTGAGTGTACATATATTTATTTTTAGGTCGTATAATCTTGAAGTATGAGTAATAAAAAAAACCTATTTTGTTTGATTATATTTATTGTCTATAGAGTTTTTATACAAAAGGCTTTTACATCGAACTTGGAATAATATTTTATCTTAAAAGGAAAACATTTTGTTTTAATAGTTTAAGAAAGAACCCATTAAAATGAAACTCCCCCAATTGCATGCAATTAAGTCATCCAAAATAGATCCCCACTTTTCATAGGAAATCACCTGCTTTTCCCCACACGTTACCAATCAATTGACCCCAATCCGCGACGACATTGCGGCCCACGCTGGTCCACTCTATAAATACAAACGAACAACAACAACCGACATTTGCAGCAACAATGCTGCAACAACACTTCTTCCCATCATCTACAACAAGCAACAACAACGAATGTCAGATTGTCTCACGCACACACGTGCGACCGTCAAACGGTCAAATCGCCAATGAGTGTAACTGCAACACACACACACACTCCATACCAACCCCCCTCCTTCCCCTCCCACAACGCACACACCACCGGTGGTGCGCGCAATTTTCAAATTTACCGCCAAACCCGCGCCCACAACTGTACTCACGAAACCCAAGCAGATTTTGTATGGAATTAATCAGGAAACCCACTCAACTTGTCAATTTCAGATCTAGTTTTGATCGCAGCCAGTTGGGGAATATGTCAAAATTAGGGGAATTGGCCAAGCTATAGCCTTGATCCGATTCGGACCCGATACGAATAGAGGTATTCGAGATATAGGCGAAAAAGTGGGCAAACGATTTAGGGCAAGAAGAAGCAAGCGGCAAATTGTAGCTAACAGAATGACGGCAAGCTCAGTCTTGTACAAACCGTCGACGGGTAAACATATCGCTCCTCTCATAGTATAGAAAAAGATATATCAGTTCAGCATGCAACCCACCTAGGATTATATATTCCTGCTGGCTGATATACCTTTTACTACACATCTAGAACTAGAATATTCTAGAATCTAGAGTTGAATCTTGAAAAACCACTGCAAAAACTGCTCGCTTTTTTTTTTGCTAGAGGGCGCTGTTGTTGTTGTCTTCTCTCTGCGCTGCCGCCATCAACTGCGGCTGTACAAATGCCGCGGCCGCGTTTTTCAGTGTATTGGATTGGTGGCGCTGGCGTGGGAGAGAGAGAGATAAGCAGCAGAACGTCCGAGAGCGAAAGCGAAAGAGAAAGGGGGAGAGAGAGTCCTAAAATAGAGAGAGAGTGCATAAATAGACGAGCCGCAGCTGCGTCGCAGTCAGTGTGTTGGTGTGCTTCGTTCGGTGCGGTTCTCTTGACTCTCTCTCGCCTCCCCCGTGTTTTTTGCGCTGGTTTCTCGTTGTCAACAACCGAAAAACAACCAAAAACCCCACTGTTTCATCAACAGCAATAATTAAGTTCCGGAAAAACACAATACACAATATAATGTCGGCTGCTACAGAACAACAGAACAACGGCGATGTGGCCGTAGAGAAAGTGGCAGCGGCGGAGGATGTTTCCGCTGTCAAGGACGATCTCAAAGCGAAGGCGGCCGCCGATGCCGCTGGCGACGCTGCTGCCGATAACGGTACGTCAAAGGACGGCGAGGATGCCGCCGACGCCGCCGTCGCTGCTGCCGCTGCCCCCGCAAAGGAATCAGTGAAAGGCACCAAAAGGCCAGCCGAAGTGAGTATCTAATCGATCGTTTGTTTACCCGCTTAAAAAACAGCCTAAATTGATTCATGATTCATGAGCGAGTTCCACTTATTTTTTGGTACAGAGAAAAATTCTAGAAATAGATATAGACACACACGTTTCCACTCTCTCAGTGGCTTATATACCAACAAAAAGTTAAAGAGAGGGAGATGGTTGTTTACGATTAACAATCAAAGATTATTGTGTTGTTGGGTTCAAATCGAGGTTAGAGTTCCATAGAGTACAGTTACTCATGATGGGTGGACTGATTTGAGTGGTAATGTATTTTTAATAAACTCATAGGTCGTTAGGCGATAAATATTACAGGGAGAGATAGAGAAAGAGAGAGATACTCTTGGCCTTATTTATCACTCACTTTGACAATTGCAACTGCCAAAGCAGCGATGCCAATGCACTCTCTCAATGAAAACATACTACATTGCCGGCCGGTAAATTGCTCATGTCATGTTTTCCCAATTTATTTTGAGCACGCGGTTTTTGAACAAGTTTTCGAGTGGGCGAGAGGGGAGGGAGAGCCAACATTCCATAATCGAAAAGCACACATTTCTTGATAAAAATAAAATAGTTTGTGGCTAGTAAAGGCAGATAAATTGGCAAATCAAGCGATTTTCTCAAACTCAAAAACTCGAAGTAAAAATGTACAGTTTAACGGGAGAGCGCTCTCTATTCCTAGAGAGAGTCACTTTATTTCTCTGGAAACGCTCTCTCTCTGTCTTTTCCCCGCTCTCTCCCTCGTAATTTGTATACACACCATGGGTCGTTTGTCTGTTTGCGTTTGTGCTTACATTTATCTTTCACTTTTTTTCTTTTCCTGCTCTGCTTTATGCGTATTTATTTTGGTACATAAAACAAGACTTTTTTACAGGGTGTCCACTGGTTCTAGTTACAAAAGATACACTAATTGGGATACAATGTATCTTGTAGTATGTTCTACAGAATTAAGAATAGAAACAAAAACTCAGTTCCTAGCAGTTTAAAATTTCTTTATTCAAAACAATCTTTAGCGTTTGTACTTTTGCCCTTCATAATTTTGTGGAGTAATTTTCCATTCACCTTGGTAAAGATAGTATTAGAAATTATTTTCAACTCACTATATCTTTTGCTTCTATCTGAAAGATACGAATATAGATATTAGTGATTTTAAATGTATCTTTAATAGATTTTAAAAGGCTTTTGTTAATGAGAATATTTGAAACTATATAGTTGGCTTACTTTGTAGACACCTCTTCAATATTATTTCATATTGGTGTATTTTTAAAATGTAGTTCTTCTAAATGTCTACACTAAAATCAATAAGAAATCGTTTGTACTTATGAACCCTTCCCTCATTGTTTAATTATTTTCCATTCACTTGACAAAGTAAACTATACAGCATATATTTTCAAAGCACTATATCCTTTCTTTGTACTTTAAAGATAATAACATTAATATTAGTATTTTTAAAACTAGATAAAATTGGTATCAATAGTCTAAATTCATTGATTAGATTAAAAGAAATAATTTCATTTTTTAAAAGTGCCTAAATATTAGAAACCCATATTGGGTGGCCCTGTTTTTAGGACCCTCTGCTGCACATTTCTCAAATGCTGCTGGTCTCGTGACTTATGCTGTAAGCGGAATGAAAGAAAAGCGGTGGGTGGTGAAGGGGGGTTGGTGGCCATCCGTTTTGCACATTTTTCCACAGCTCGCTTGTGTTTTCCGCTTTGTAACAGTCTACAGTAAATAGGGGCCCATGTATTGCGGCTTCTTTTTGACTTGGAAACTTGGGAACGTGACCGCTTATATACACACTGTATATCTTGTTGTTGGTTTGAGAGAGAGTTCAACCCACGCATGTTGTTGTTTTGCGCCTTTTTCTGTCGCTGCCGACGTCGCTGCAGCAGCTGTCACCAGCGTGTGAGAGAGAGATTCATTCATGCAGCTCAGGTACAGTTTCTGCTGATGGGACGCTCTCTCACCGGGACTCTCTCGCACGCTTGGCTTGATTTCGTATCTCACGGATGCGGATACATATGGCGCTGCCGGCGTCAGCGTCGCTGCTCGCTTATTGTTTTTTCCATTATGTAGTAAATATGTCGCCTAATACATACATACACACAAACATATGTAATACGGCTGCACTTGTAATCCGCGCTCTCTCTCTCTCTGCGGCTCTCTTTGCCGCAGCGAATTACATGAGCGCGCGCATTTTCAAATGTTTTTTTACGGCGAAAATAACGATTTTCGTAGTGGGCTGAAAATATACATTTTATGACCATGTACACACGCACACCCAGCGTTTGGCTGGGATTGGGATGCCCTTGATCAAGGAGATGTGTGGGTTTGAGTTGGGCGCATAGGACCTTATTTTTCCCCTGAAGTTTTTATGTTGCTAATTCATTTTTCTCTTGTTCTTTTGCAGGCCAAATCCGCAGAATCAAAGAAGGCCAAGAAGGCCGCAGCCGCCGAGGGAGATTCCGATGAGGAAGAGGCTCTGGAGGAGATCATCGAGGGCGACAGTGAAATCGAGAGCGACGAATACGACATACCCTACGATGGTGAGGAGGATGACATTGAATGTGATGGTGAGTTTGGATTTGAAACACTTTTTTTTTTATCCTTTAAAACTAATTTGTGGATTTCCTTTTGTTCCCTATAGACGACGATGATGATAATGATGACGGTTCCGGCTCGGACGATCAGGCGTAATAATAATGTAGTCAAAAATACAAACAAAAACAAACAAAAATTTAAATTAATAATAAATAAAAAGTTACAAGCAAAAACAAACAAAAAAAAAAAAAAAAAATAAAAAAATAATAATAAACCAACAACCAGAAAATAAACCACAACAAGGAGAAGATGAAGAGAAGAAAAAAACCACAAAAAAATCGCAAAAGTATATAATTTTTATGTTTAAGAAATAATTTTTTATTTCTTACCTTATTTTAATTGTATTTTATGTGTACTTTTTTTATAAAAAACTACAAAACAAACAAAAATTGTAATTGAAGGCATTTTCGTATAAAAGCAATCTATACGGAAACCAACAAAAAGTAAACATCCCCACTATATACAAGAAAAAAAAAAAACAAAAAACAAAACCAAAATCTTTCTTTCCTTTATGTCATAAGTCCTAATTTAAATGCCCAGTTTATGCGTAAAACAAAAAATATACAAAGATTGAAAATGTAGCGTAAACGAAGCCCGTGAATTAAACACACAGACAAAACACACACAAATATTAAAATTCATTATTAAATTAGACGTTACATTTATGAATGATCGAAAGAAACAAAAAAATACAAAAGTGAAAAATTTAAAAATGAAAAAGAAACAACAAATGCAATTAAATACAAAACAAAAATAAAACATAAAAATTGTATTTAAATAAATCGCAAAAATCATTGAAAACAAAACAATTTTCGACACATTCGAATCACATTCAAGTTTTAGCTATGGTTTCAAACATTTTCGCGCCCTCTGTGGCCAAAATCACAAAAAATCCACTTTCTTGGTCTTCGCTTTTGGGGCACGTTAAAAAAAACACCGGGAAGTTTGAGTTCCACCCACCCTTCTGTTTCGTTTCAGCATTTAGCTATTAACTATGAATAATCTTAAGTACTTACATATGTCAGTATTAAAGCGAAGGATTTATTATTCTGTTAATAAATTGTGCGAGCGAATAAGCGTAGTTCATTTGTAAATTGTAAAAACCAATCCGAGAATCGAATAATGAGCAAGAAATAAACTTTTTAATGTTACACGTATTTATTAGTAAGGGTACCCAAAGCCACAATACGAGTTCTCAAATAATATAACGACTGATATTTCACAAAGAAATGTGCCCAGTTGGTCAATCAAGGTACCAAAACCACCCGAATACTCCTCCAATCCAACAGATATAACCTAGAAAAAAGAACCTATATACACAGACCACCCACTGACCCAGATTAAATATTGCCTGCCGACAACTGAATAATTGAACTCAATATAACTGATACATATGCCGATTTAATACAGATATAACAATGTTAAAGAATCATGCATTTTTGTAAATACCAATTATTACATGTATCTGGAAAGTACGAAAATAACAGCCATTAGTAGTGAAAGAAAGGCAGAAAAGCACGAATGAAACAATTTTGAACGATGAAATAAATTATTGTAATTACGTAAAAGCGAAAACCATACGTACGTATACCTATTGGCATCTAATAGATGCCAAAAAAAAATTTGTTTCAATTGCTGGCCATTTTGGGTGGGGCAACAACCCTCCTCTGACTCCGAGTGGGATGGATGGATGGAGTGGAGTGGAGTTAGGGGTAGGAGTGGTTACGAGTTGTTACCCAGGGACATCATGTATGTAGGTACATAATTCATTGATTGGCCTTTGTCCTTATTCCGTTCCGGCACACATGATGTACAGATACAGATACAGATCCCATCCCTCCAAGCTTTCATGTTTGCATTTGGGGGTTGACAATACTGGAATACTGGTTTTTCTGAAATCCTCCCTATAAACGAAGCGTTTAAATATAGCAAGGGATGGTCGTGGGATTTTATTGGAAGCCTACACTTCGATTGAATAATTTGGAAGCGGTTATAATACACCATGTACAAAATTTTTGTATTGTATTATTTTAAACAATTGATTTTAAGTGTCCTATTTTTATTAAGTAGCTAAAGCATAACAAGAGTAGTTTAAAAAACGTGTCAAATTATTTAACCCTCAAACATTGGGCTAGATTGAAGTTAAAGTTTGATAGTTTTATTCAAGATCTACATTTTATACCTGGATATCAGTTCATTTTTTTAAATTTTTAATTATAGAAACCATTGTGTTGCTTATAAGCACATTAAATTCAAATTTGATCGGAAAGACCGCCAAACTAGTATGCGCTTGCTTCATGTTGTAAGGCGTACCGACGCTGTAAAAGCTTTATTTGATAGTAAGTCTTAGTTTTAATACTATTAGGTTTATAACGAAGAATAATAAGTCAATATACGCATTTAAAAAGATTATTTCCATTTCATCTATGGAACAAAATTAGAAACCTTTTTTCAGATCGTTGCATACGATACTATTTTGGATTATATTTCTTATTACAAGAAACGAATTCCAAACTAGTAGCGATGTTCTTTTTTTAAATATACTTGATAAGCTTTTTTATAAAGAAAAATAAAAAATAATAATTATTTTGTAAAAGATATAAAATTATAACTTTAAAAAAACTTTTTGAGCGGTGAATGCAAAACGTATTTCTATATTTAATTCAACTCGTAATATAATCGTACCTAACATTATTTTATTTAAGTATAAAATTTAAAACAACATTTGAAATAACTTTTAATTTGATAACTTTTTATGCACATACAAAACTAGCTATTGATAAGTATCTAGCGGGTATGGAATCCATTCCAGACCCAACCAAACAATTTTATTGCACAAGTCATGATCATGAGGAAAAGGAGGAGGACCTGGTGACCTTCAGTATGTACAGATGTTCGCCGGGAATGCGTCGCTCCATAAACTTAACAGCCTGGAACTTGAGGCCTTCTAAGAGTTTGATAATATCCTCGGGCTTGTTCTCCCGCAGAAGGAGTAAGTAGAGAACGCCCCGTGGAGAAAGAATGTCATCCAGTTGCTTTAGTAGAATGTCTGTGACGCGTCGTCCATCTTGTCCACCAGCCCAGGAGAATACCAGATTGCCATCAGTTGAGGATTGGCCCTGCGAATCCAACCTTTGGGTTTGCAGCTCCTCATCGCTGGTGACCACATAAGGTGGATTGAAGAGCAGGAGATCTACAGATCTCCTACGCAGAGCATCCGCCAGATTGCAGCGTATAGAGTTCACAGAAGCTCCGTTTCGGAATGCAGTTCTTCGGGTGGCATCGCAGGCTCTGGGATTGATATCCGTGGCAAGACACAGAGAGCTGGTGAGTTTCTTGGCCAGAGCGGTGATGATTACACCCGAACCAGAGCCCAGTTCCACGCACAGAGCCGGCTGCAGTTGCTCCAGGTAGACCAGATCCTTTTCCAAGGCGTCCAGCAGCAGAAACGAGTCCTCCGCCGGCTCGTAGACGTGCTCGTAGTCCTCTGAACTCAGGTGGTCGGTGTGGGGCGTCTCCATTGCTTATTTACGATATGTTGGTGCTGAGTGCGGAGTCAAGGAGCGCCTGCCGCCTCCTCTGCTCCTTCTCGATGAGCTTGTGCAGCCCCGTGAGCCGCTCCTGACTTGTCCCCAAAACGTTGCTGATCACCGTCACCTTGTGCTTCACGTTCAGCAGCTCCTTCACCTTGTCCGCAAACTCGGGTATCTGACTCTGGGCCTTTTCTATGTCCCTCAGTTGGGCAGCAAGTGCATCCAGTTGCCCTCGCAGCTCCGCCTGCAGCTGGATGGTGGAGGCCACCCGCTCGTCCAACCGTTCGATTGTGGGCTTAAAGAGGTTCGTGATGCCCTCGGCGAGGATGTCCCGCGTGGGATTCGTGCAGAAGTTCTCGGTGTTTTCCTCCAAAGAAGTTACAGTGCTGTCGGAATCCATCGCAAAATCTGGCCAAGTAGAGATGGTCCATACACTCACGACGGCAGCGATACATCGAGTGTTTGTGATGTATTATTTTACGATAGTTCGAGCTCTGCTCTGCTTTTTTTTTAATAATATTTTTATTTTTTTTGTAGCAAGCGCACGTTTAAAAGTTATTTTTCATTCCACCACAAGAAACCCGTAAAATTAGTTTATTCATATTTTCAGTGCTCTCATTTAAAAAGTCTTTTCAGTGGTTGAAAAGGCAGAGATAACTAGAAATTACCCAAATCAAATTTTTTGTTTAAATTTATTTGTTAAAAATTTAATAAATTAAATTGAATGTTACTTTTTATTAACGTTAAACATTAATCAAATTTTATAATTATTATATTTTGTAAATATATTTTGTAAAAAGATAACTTAAATATTTCGTGAAAACCAAAAACTAGAGTTGAGGTGATCCTGCAGTTCAAAATTTGTTTAATACATTTTTAATTGTTCGGTATGTATTCATACCTACTAATTAAGTAATTGCAAAACTAATCACCGTTATTTACAGCTCTTGACAACCCTGCTTGCAAGTCCTGAAATCACAGGTGATCCTTCGTGACTGCTGACTATTGGTAACGCACATCCCTAAGTTATCAGCCATCGCTAATAAAGTATAATAATAATTAAAAAAAAATTTATGCGCTGATTCTAGCTGCCGATGAAATGGATACGTACTCGGTGGACGTGGTATACCAAGCAATCAGTGCCCTCTTCCAGGGCAACAACCCGAAGGAGCAGGAGAAGGCCAACAAATGGCTGGAGGACTTCCAGAAGTCGGTGAGTTGTCGATTCCGGTGTGCTTTTGCTATCTTTTGAATGCTAATTTATGTGTTTAACTACCTTAAGATCTATTCGTGGACGATTGCGGACGAGTTGCTGCACCAGAAGAGGGATTTGCACGCAAACTACTTTGCGGCGCAGACGATGAGGAACAAGATACAGAACTCCTTCAGCGAACTACCCCCGCACACGCACGAATCCCTGAGGGATTCCCTGATCACGCACATAGGTCAGATTGATGAGCAGACGGACAATGTGATTGTGACCCAGCTCAGTTTGGCGGTGGCTGACCTGGCCCTGCTCATGGCCAGCTGGCAGGAGCCGATAAACGATCTCCTGGTTACGCTGGCACCCCATCCCGCAGCTATTTGGCCCCTGCTGGAGGTTCTGAAGGTGCTGCCCGAGGAAATAGACTCCAGGTATCTGCGACTGGGTGCCAATCGGCGGGAGGAGGTGCACAAGCAGCTGGACGCCAGTGCGGAGTGCGTCTTGAAGTTCCTGTGCATGTGCCTGCAGCGGGAGGATCTCGACCAGCAGCGCGTGTGGAATGCGGCGCTGCGCACCTACAGTGCATGGCTGGTGATCCACGCCTTCCCCGTCGCCCACGTGTACAACAACGCCCTCAGCCAGCTGGCTTTTCGGTTGCTTTCCCTACCGGAGACCTCGGGAAAGCTGCACGACAACGCTACGGAGTGTGTGTGTGCTTTGCTCTCATGCATGAACACGCGGCAGGAAAACACCAACAACGAAACTGAATCCTCTGTAGAAGCACAGATCTTTGGGGCCGTGTGCATGCTGGAGACACCCTACCACTTGAGTGTGGCGCACGAGGACACCGACAAGACGATCAACTACTGCCGGATTTTCACCTCGCTTTGCGATGCCTTCTTCTATGACCTTTTGGCCGATCCCCAGAAACCGCACTATTGCTTGAAAGGATTGGACCTGGTGCTGCTGTGCGTCGGCCACTTTGACTACGAGGTGGCCGAGATCACCTTCCACCTGTGGTATAAGCTCAGCGAGGATCTCTTCCAGCGCAACGACGACAAGCTCACGGCGCTCTTCCGGCCGCACATCGAGCGGCTGGTAAGCGCTTTATTTCGCCACTCGCAGATGGAGAGCGACCAGGACGGTCTGATCGAGGAGAACAACAATTTCTTTGTGAGTTTTGGAACTTTACTTGATCTTACTACAGCACTAGGAAACTTCTTTAATTTCTAAAAGAAATCTATACTTGTTACAATTATTTCATGTCCGAAAAAAGTTAATACGCTCTTTCATTTCACCAGATTGTCAAATGGGTTAGAAAACACGTTCCCCAATAAAACTAATTTTAATCAACATGAGTTTTAAAAGCTAGAGAAAACAGACTTTTAAATTCTCTCCTTTTAATAATGGACATTCGAGTTTTCACTCAAACTAATTCTTAAATTCATTTTAAAAATTTTAGTAAAAATTTTATGTTTTTAATGACGACAACTAAATTGAAAAAAGAGAAGCTAAAATTATTTAGACCTACAAAAAATAATGTAAAATCAAAGAGTGTAAGCATTTAAAAAAATTTATTTAAGATAGGAAAAATGGAAGACTAATACACCAAAATCACTAATTTCTGTATTATGTCTTGGTCTCCAGCTTTGTGTAAGATTTAATCAATAATTTATACCTTAACTTTATTTTGGAATTATATAAATAAAATAATTATTCTCCTTCAGGACTTTCGACGAAAGGTCTCAGATCTGATAAAAGACGTGGCCTTCATTGTGGGATCCGGAGCGTGCTTTAAGCAAATGTTTCACATCCTGCAAGCACCAGAAACTACGTGGGAGTCCACAGAGGCAGCTC
This sequence comes from Drosophila oshimai, assembly GCA_018150695.1. Classification (NCBI taxonomy): domain Eukaryota; kingdom Metazoa; phylum Arthropoda; class Insecta; order Diptera; family Drosophilidae; genus Drosophila; species Drosophila oshimai. Next base: position 257,463 of record JAECWM010000315.1, on the reverse strand, counting down.
TCTTTGTTATGCAGAATGTGGCAAAGAATATACTGCCGTAAGTAAATAAAAATCATTAATCATATAGAGTTCATTTAATAAATCCTTCACCTTGCAGGGATGAGAACGAGGTGATACCCAAGGTGGTAGAGGCCATCCTGAATATGTCGGAGCAAACCCACATAGCAGTTCGATACACTGCGATCCTGCTGATCGGCGAGCTGTGCGACTGGATTGAAAACCATGCAGAGTCCTTGGAAGCGGTGCTTAACTTTCTTCTGTACGCTCTGCAGCAGAAGAATGGCTTGGCACCAGCTGCGGCCATGGCACTGACCTCCATCTGCTCTGCCTGCCGCCAAAAGATGGTGTGCCATATCAGCGGTCTGGTGGAGATTGCTCGCAGCCTGGACAGCTTTCAGATAAACAACGATGTGGCTATAGGACTGCTGAAGGGCATATCCCTGATACTGACCCGCCTGCCGAGGGAGCAACTGCAGCCTGCTTTGAGAGAAATCGTGGGCTTCCAGCTGCAACCGCTGGCTCAGCTGGTGGAGAGCAGTAGTGGGGCTAATGTCCAAAAAGGAGAGCGCAGCGATCCCGTTTACTGGATAGACAGAGCCTGCGCTATTATTCGACACACAAATCCCGATGTACCCGACACCGTGGAACATCCCACGGTGGCCATTCTGAACGACGCCTGGCAGCTGATCTCGCGGGTAATGGACAAGTATCAGAGCGACCTGCGCATCATGGAGCGCACCTGCCGGCTGATCCGCTACGGCATCCGGATGGTAAGAAAGCAAGCGGTGCTGCTGGTGGAGCCGCTGATCAAGCAAATGGTGGTGCTGTATGCGGTGCAGCATCACAGTTGCTTCCTCTACGTGGGCTCCATACTGGTGGATGAGTTCGCTAAGGCGAGCGAGTGCATTGGTGGACTGCTGGAAATGCTGCAGGCATTCATCGAACCCACCTTTGGCCTGCTGCAGATGGAGAATGGCCTTAAAAATAATCCGGACACTGTGGACGATTTCTTTCGTTTGGCCTCGCGCTATCTCGACTGCTGTCCCCACCAACTGCTCCAGAGCAGCCTCATCACACCGATCTTCCAGTGCGCGTTAATAGCTTGCTCTTTGGACCACCGCGAGGCCAACTCCTCGGTGATGAAGTTCTTCATAAACCTATTGGTTTGGGGCAGGCCGAACAGTCACAGCCGGAACGTCGAGTGTCGTCCCTTGGTGGTGGAACTGGCCAATCAGCATGGCGGTGCTTTGGTCATGAACTTGATTCAGGCTTCGGTCTTCCAACTGCACTCCTACATGCTGGTGGACGTGGCCGAGGTGCTCAACGAACTGAAGCAGGTGGTGGGCAACGATCGGATGCAGCCCTTCTTGGTACAGGCGCTGGAGGCGCTGCCCAGAAAGAACAGCGGTGGCTACGTGACGGCCACACAACAGCAGCTGGACGAGTTTAGCAGCACGGTGTTGAGGTGAGGTTTTCCTTAATTCCTTTTTTTTTTAAATCTTAGTTTTAGTTTTATGTCAAAATTTTCATTTTCTAGATTATTATTAACATGACCCTATTATCTTCTTTGCAGAGCGGACACCACGAAAGCAATTTCGCAAGCCTTGAAAACCTTCACGCGACTCTTCCGCTAATCTGCTGCTAGATATGGGAATCTAGAAGCTAGAACTGGATGCGGTTGATTCTGTACATTTGAAATTATGTATACAATGTTGCAAGGGCGCAATCAATTTGTTGAAAACGCACGTATCCCCTCTAATTATAATATAGTTGAATCGACTGTGTGACGTCATAAGTTAAAATTCGTATTGTACATTTTGAGTGCGGTCAAAAGAGATCCTCACAACAGTTAGCAATAAGTTTAATTAATAAATAGTGCACTCCTAGATTTAAAGTTACACACCCAAAATGACTCAGAAAAAAAAAACAACAAAAAAAAAGCAAAAACCAACCATTAAAATTACACCATTTAGTGTTAAATGACCAAAACCCTGACAGATAAAGTTTTCAATTCTTTAAAACACTCGAGAGTGTAATTTATTTAATCATTGAAAGAAAGCAATCACAAGGCGTTGGGCTGTATGAATAAATAACTGTGGGAGCTGTGTTCGATTTGTCTGATATTTGTTACAGGCTGATATGGAATTCTAGACTGAGATTTGCAGACTGTGCGTCACGGTCTTTTGGATAATACATTTATGATTCACTTTGGGGGGAATAGTGCACAACTCAAACAACTAAGACGAAGGCATAATATCAAACAATACGTAACATGAAACATAAACACGCTTAGACTAACCTTTAAGTTACCAAAGTAGGACATTACGGAAACTGATTATTAGTCGCAATATTAGTTGAACTTTTTGCAATTTATCGGAGACTTTGAATTACTGCTGAAGAAAATAATAAATTGAACATTATAAATGGAAATTGGAAAAATCACAGTTTTAAAATATAGTTTTGTATGTTGTTTTGCCATAATATAACTTGGCCAGTATACGTAGCCCTTGTGACATCGTTCCGAATAATTCAACCTAAAAAGCTGTGTATTTTTTGGCCTTCTATGTAAAATTTCTAAACGAACTACTTTGGTAAACAACGTTGGTAAAAATCGCTGCCACCATAAAGGTTGATAAATACTCCTTTCACCTTAATACTAATTGCACACGTTCTCTAATTGCACTTTACGCTTGACGGCTAGGACTACTAAACAAAATGCTTAACCAATGGATTATAATTCTGGTGGAGATTCCCCTTCAAATGGTCTCGGTGCGTGGGTCGATCTTGTGAATAGCCTGCATAAGGCTTGCGGTGTTCGCGGTGTTGATGCCCTGCTTGGACATATCAGTCAGTCGGTCGGTGATTGGCTTTTGGTCCTGGCCGCGCTGCCACCTAAAAGGATAATGCTTTTAGTTTATAATAAAAATGAAAATATCGATGGGACATACCACAGGTGAGCGCAAGTGTGCAGCAGGGGAATGTAGAGCGGCAGCAGATCAATATCGCACAGCGTCTCAAAACGACTCAAAGCCAGCAGAGCCCATCTCTCGGCTGCATGATGAGGCACTGGTGATGAAGTGCAGGCTGCCACCAAGCGGCACAGAATCAAAAGCACCGGTCGCGAACGATTCATGTATATCTTGTTCAGCAACCGAAAGCAGTTCTCCAAAATGGGAATCGCGTTCTCGTTACGCCGCTCATCCAGAAACTGACACGCCCTGGTCAGTTCATCATGCTGCAGGAAGCGCAGGAAGTCCTCGGAGTCTCGAAGCTTCGCCTGACTCGCAACATATGTGAGAAAAGCCTCAAAGGCAGCGCTCCGTTCGCCAATAAGCTCGGATTTGAAGTTACCCATCAGCACCTTGGCCGGGAAATATTTATTGGCCATCTCCTCGGGATGTAGACGCTTTAGTCCTAGATAAAGCTCCCTGAAATCGGTGTAGCGACGCTCTATTTTCGCCGGTTGGGTGTCCTCCGTAGCGCCATCCTGACTCACTGTTAGTTCGTATACCACAAACCGCTTGATCTTCACGTCCTCGCCATCGGGAGGCATAATGTGCGCTAGCAGGATGTCGAAACGGAGCACGGTGCTTCCATCGGTGAGTGGCTTATAATTGGAACTTGTTGCGGGTCGCTCCCAGACACCTAAAAATATAGTTTAGTCATTAAATATTGTTTTTTTTTTATACAAAATGGATATTTTTCACTTATTATGAAAAGTAATAAAATTTGTAACTTAAAATGCAAACAAAGTTTAAAAAGACCTTAAAAAATGCATTGCTTTTCTAAAATTGGTCTGTATAAACTTGACCGCAGGAACAAAAGACCTGAAAATAACAATGATAAATGGAATTTTTTGCAAAAAACAAGAGTCAAGTGGGAACCACTTTTTTTTTAGTACACCGTAGATTTCATCGAAAAACAGACATTTACGATTGTTTATAAGATATTTGTATAAATTCATGACTTCTTTTTGTACCAAAATTAAACTTGTGTAATTATGCGTCGACGAATGAATGAAATAAGTCCAGAGCAGATTTAATTTAAGCATACAAAACCAGCTTACAAAAAATTTATAACAAAATATTTTAGATAGATCTAAACATAGTAAGTGTGGGTTTTGATTTTTACATTTTTGGGTTCTACGTTAAGAGAACTGTCGAGATGCAATGATTAAAAAATATATTAATAAATGATAATAATAAGTTTTCTCCTAACGAGTTCAAAAAATAATCGTACTGGGTTTGTACATGTGCATATTTTGTAAAAAAATGTTCTTAACATATGTACAGTGAAAATGAAAAGCTATCTAATAAGAAAACATGTTTTTTCAAAATATTTCACATATGTAGGGATGTTTTAGGAATGCTCCACTGTAGCTAAATTACGGAGAGGCGACGATTATAGCGATTATACAAACCTTTTTGCAATGCCTTATCCGCTTCGGGTGGGGGAATGTCGAGGGCCGCCGCCTCGATGGCTGGGCTGTCCAGTTCATCCGGACCGGGTGCCTCCCCCTCTCCCTCGTACGACGGTTGGTGCGGCAGCAGGCGCTTGGCCATCACAGCGTGCACTGGAAATCATTAAATCACCGAAATCAATCACCCGGAATCTTGCTAATTTGGAGGGGCACTTTACTCACTCGCCAATATGGAAACGGGGGCTGATGATTCTCTTTGTGTTCCTGCTGCGTTCAGTCCGCGATCCGCAGCTGTGCACTTGCAATTCGCTTCTGGTTTATGGCGGATTATGCGGTGGTCGACATAGTGCGAACGAGTTGAGTCAATTTTTACAGTGACTAATCCCGCCCCAAACAAAAATATTGTAAGTGCGCGGTGCAGAAAGAGGTCTTTGTTTAGTGCGGGTGCAACGCACATAGGCGACTTGGTGAGCACCCTACGCGTGGGAGCATTGAATAAAATCCATACCTAAATACTCCCTTTTTTTAAAGGATTTGTTGGTTAACTTACATAATATTCTTCCGTAGCATCTGTTGATGTGTTGTTCTTTTAAAACAGGTTTCATAAAAAATGAAACGACCTCTAACTTGTAGGGTATAAAAACATTGCTGTTCCACGATCTGGCAACCTTAAAAACTATGGTTTCTTATTTGCGAATTTTTGATACCCTGCATATAAATATTAGGTCTCCATACTAAATTTTAATAATCAATATTAAATTCTAAATTAAAAATATATTATGGTTTTTTTAAAGTCCATTTTATTGCTTTTTATCCTAAGCAAAATATAATATTTGCATAGTTTTTCCAGCGTCAATAAAAATAATTTGTTTAATGACTTAATGAACTTAAAAACATTGATAACTGCCAGATTTGTAAGTGTTTAAAAGAAGTAACACAAATTATACTTTAATCCTCCGAAATATACAAGATTTAATAGTTTAATAATTATATTGAGATTTTTTTTACAGTAAAACAACTTAAAAACATTATTGACTGCTTAAGTTTTAATCGTTTAAAAGGTAAATAACGTGCAACAAATAACCGTTGCATTTTGTGAGACTTTGTTATTATTTAATGTGGCTTAAACTGTGGAAATAAGTATGTTTCAGATTACAAACTTGAAAAAAACTTTACAGCATTAAACTTTTAAACATAAAAATCAACATTCTTAAATATTATGAGGAGAGGGCCGCTGAATTTTGACTATTAGCGGACTTCCCTGTAGAGGTAAGCCGCCAGCGCCAGGTCGCGGACTTCCAGGGTGACCCGCTGGCGGTGCTTGGTGAGCATGTAGGCGTCCTCGAATCGCTGAGTGAGGTGTATCTCCGTGGACTCTTGCATTGCCCGCAGGGCTCCTTCGGTGACGTTGAGAGGGCGATGGCCAGTTGAGTATTCGATTATCAGTTCCCTAACCAGACGCGAGAACGGCAGCTTGGGCATAAGCAGACCAGGATACGCCTGCAGCCGCCTGATCTCCTGGTCCATCCTTCTGGCCGTGTTTAAGGGTCTGGCCTGCTTGCGTCTGCGGGGCGCAGCAGCGGCGGCTGGAGCTCGTGCCACAGTCCGCGGAGGAGCTTCGATCCTGGCCTGCTGCTGCTCCTGCACCCTGGTCATCCTGCGCGTCTGTGGCGATCTGACCGCTGGCTGACGGTTCTCCTCATCCTCCTCATCGCTGGATGGCTCTACCCTCGCTCTCTGAACGGAACTGGTCATCCTGCGCGTCTGTGGCGATCTGGCTGCTGGCTGACGGTTCTCCTCATCCTCCTCATCGCTGGATGACTCTGCCCGCGCTCTCTGAACGGCACTGGTGTTCTTGCGTAGCGTGGAGCACCTACGATTGGAGGCGTCCTGCAGCGTCAGTCTGCTAGTTGTGAACTCCAAACCGTAGTCGGTGGCATCATCGGGCTCTGGCGACTGGAAGGCAGTGTCGTCGTCGTCGCTATCCACGTCGGTGTCGCCCTGCGTCGGCTTGGGCACGTGGGTGGAGCGCTTGTCTCCGTTTTTTCTTGGCATTTCACAAAATCTGTTAATTTAAATTTCACAAAACAAGCGTTCCCGCTTTTTTGGGGCAGTGTGACCGTGTTAAGATCAGTGCTGCCAGATAAATAATTGGTTTTCCCCCTAAATAATCTTAAACATTAAAACCATGCAGATTAGCAGCTCCACAGTCTGGCAACCCGCCGCTCCCTTGTCATCTTCTGCTTCCTCTTCCCAAAAAACCAAAACACCCACTAACAAAAGCGAAAAAACCAGGAATAAAAGCGATAAAGATGACGTTGCCCGAGTTCTTTGGCTGCACCTTCATCGCCTTTGGACCCCCCTTCGCACTGTTTGTCTTCACCATCGCCAATGACCCGGTGCGGATCATCATCCTCATTGCGGCGGCCTTTTTCTGGCTGCTTTCGCTGCTCCTCTCATCGCTCCTGTGGTTCGCCATGATTCCGCTACGAGATGTCCTTGCATTCGGGGTGGTATTCTCGGTTCTCTTCCAGGAGAGCTTTCGGTACATCATTTACAGGATCCTGCGCAGCACAGAGCAGGGATTGCATGCAGTGGCGGAGGACACAAGAGTCACCGACAACAAGCACATCCTGGCCTACGTTTCCGGCCTGGGATTCGGCATTATATCCGGGATGTTTGCGCTGGTCAATGTGCTGGCTGATATGGTGAGTGGATTGCTTTGTACTTAGTTCCTTTGACTAAATGGATATTTATTTTTCAGAGTGGTCCTGGAACCATGGGCCTCAAGAGTGGTTCCGAGCTGTTCTTCGTCACCTCTGCTGCCCAGGCTCTTTCCATCATCCTGCTGCACACTTTCTGGAGCGTGATCTTCTTCAACGCCTTCGACACGAACAACTACATCCATGTGGGTTATGTGGTGGGCAGCCACCTGTTCGTCTCCCTGCTGACCCTTCTCAACGCTAACGAGCTTTATACCACCACTTTGCTGATAAACTACATTATAACCATATTCACGGGCGTCCTGGCTTTCCGAGTGGCTGGTGGAACACAGCGGAGCTTCAGGAAATTCATAACCTGCCAATGAGCAAGCGCTTAGTATTAACCACTTAGTTTATAGTCCTTGGATAATATTAAATAAAAATAAACGAATTAACCTGTATGTGCTCGACATGTAAAACTATCTAAAGACTTAAACCGTTAAACACGAAATGGATTTTTGACTTTAAAATGTGCTTTCTCGTTTTCAGTATCCTAAATTAATGCATGTGCTTCAAAAATTGTTTAAGAAAAGCTTCAATTGATATAGAAAAGTGATGTTAGTAGTCACATTTGGTTAAAATATATTTTATATAATAGATTATATTAATAAGACATGCCCTTTTCCACTTCCTTTTCAAATTTAAGTGTCATCAGTACTGGTTCTTCAAAGTTTTTATAGAATAAGAAGAATCATAAGACATTTTAAGCTAGGATTAGATTAGACATGCAATAGGTTTAGGACAAGCTGTATTTATTGAAAAAAAAAAACTAAATAGTTCTAACATTAAGCTTAAATAAGACTCCAACTACTGACTGTAGTCCAGTTTTCTAACATTGATGCCATAGTCGGCCAAAGCCGGCTGCAAATCCTCCATAGTCAGGGTGAACTTGCGATCCTTGGCCTTCGATCCGCCGGGCGTGTTGGTGGTCTGCATGTGAGTCCTGGCCTTCGAGTGCTGCAGTGCGTCGTCAATAATGTCCGACATGTACTTCTGAGCGGCGAGGCTGATCAAGCGGACAATGCGCTTGTCATCCGCCTGGAACCCGCCCATGTTCAGATAGTGAGATGTAACCGCATCCGGAATCAGCGGAGTGTAGTCCTCCAGCTGCGACATAAAATCGCTGAGATGCGAGGCTGGCGTAGTCCTCTCCCGATCCAAGCCAGCTCCTCCTCCGGCAGTGGCTGCTCCCGACGATTGTCCCTGACCTGCGCCACCTCCAGTGCTGGAGTTGTGGTAAATTATGCCAAAATTTGAGCCCACCATCGTAAGTTATAAACAATTTGCAAAACACACACAAAAGTAGTGATGGGAGTATGACAGTGGTCGGTGCAGCGATATTTCATAGAATAAATATCGATGAACTTGGGCGTAGCGAGGATAATACTTTGCCTTTAAATATTTATTTAAACATATTTAAAGAAACTTAGTGAATTGAAAAATAACATAAATAATTTTTTTTTTTAAGTATTAAAATTTTTTTACAAGACATAAAATTATGTATATGTCAACATCCATCACAAACTTTATAAACTAAAAAGTTATTGTTTTGAGACGTTGCTTTCTTCTATTTTCGGAAAATATTAAAATAATATGTACTTCTTTTTTTGTAACATTTAAACCATATTAATATTATACATATATTTTTATATATATATATTTATATATATATATTTATATATATATATTTTAACATAATTTTTCGTAACCCCTCCAGGAACCATTCGTCACTACGCCCATGGTCGAAGCATCTCGAGTTTACAAATGTTATCGATTGTTTTTACTGCAATTGCAAGACACTTGCGTCGCAAAAAACAACCATATTTTATAGAAACAAACAACAAATAAATACAAAACAATGGCGTCCGATGGAGAGGACATCAACGTAACTCCCGCAGAGTCTCTGGCCTCGGCCACGGACACCGAAGACGAGGAGATTGAAGCACAATTGCATTCCGACGTGGATTCCGATGCGGAGGACTTGGAAGTGGAGGAGGTTCCAGCGACTGCAGAAGAAGCGGATATGGATGAGTTGCTGCGACAGCTGGAGGACTACACGCCCACCATTCCAGACGCCCTAACCATGCATGCCTTGAGAACGGTAGCTATTTAGTGGGAACTACCAAAGAAATTCAAGTGAAAGTATTGATTTTATGTCCCATACAGGCTGGTTTCTCCACGGTGGACCCACAAATCGCGCGCCTGATCGCCGTGTCCGCCCAGAAGTTTATCTCGGACATAGCCAACGATGCACTGCAGCACTGCAAGACGCGCACCACCAACATTCAGCACTCCAGTGGTCACAGTTCCAGCAAGGACAAGAAGAACCCCAAGGACCGAAAGTACACGTTGGCCATGGAGGATTTGGTTCCGGCTCTGGCGGATCATGGCATCACCATGCGCAAGCCCCAATATTTTGTTTAGGTTTAGTTATAACTTATAGGCAGAAAGTTCAGTGGATATTTACATTTAAATCGTTTATTTGTGTAAAAGAAACACTTTCAACTTTTTTACACTGACTCAATAAATAGTTCTGATTTTTAAGTATAAATTTACAGTCTAAAATGTAGAGATTCTAAAAAAGTTAAAGTTACTGGCTTCGTTACACGAAAAGCTTAAAAACATATTTTATAACATTGCTTAACATTATACATTATATAATTTTAAACTAAAAAATTGTATAAACAAATGAAATAAAATTTAAATAAATAACGCAAATATGAGAATCATAATATCCTAAAGCTATGGATTATTTTTAGTCCCAGTTGGCAGCACTTTTTCGATGTTCTTGTCGGCCGGCCGCAATTTTGTTCGTGTTTTCAGGTAAGTGCACGCTATTTGCACCTAATTAGCCATAATGCAACGATTATATATTATATTTCCCATGTAGTTCTCGCTCCATAGCGACCTGCAGTGCTAGAATGGCGAGCGAAGTGGAAAAATCCCAGTCGGCAGCCGCCAGTGAGGATACGATTTTCGGCAAGATTTTACGCAAGGAGATTCCCTGCAAATTTATCCACGAAGATGATAAGGTGAGAGCAAAGTCTAATTGGTTAGGAGATAGTTTATTAACGGAGTTATCTGTGTACCCCAACCTAGTGCGTGGCCTGCCATGATGTGGCTCCCCAGGCACCAACCCACTTTCTGGTGATTCCTCGCAAACCGATTGCCCAACTCTCTCTTGCGGAGGATGGAGACTCGGATTTGCTGGGCCACCTCATGCTGGTGGGTCGCAAGGTGGCCAAGGATCTGGGCCTGGAGGAGGGCTACCGCGTGGTCATCAACAATGGCAAGCACGGTGCCCAGTCCGTTTACCACTTGCATTTGCACTTCCTCGGCGGCCGCCAGATGCAGTGGCCTCCCGGCTAAGAGTGTCTTACATCTCGCTTTTGCCTTAATCTCCAGGAGATCTAAGATCATCAAACCCCAAAGGGAAACCACAAACTCCAAGAGATGTATCCAAATAAATTTTATAGAAATTATGATTGTTAATGGTTTTTTTTACTTTTTTTTATAGGGGAATACTTCATTAAGTTTATGTCATATTCTTGTTACTCCAGACAAGAAAAGAGAAGACTTCTTTCTTGGTTGCATACTCCCAATTCAAATTAATTGTTCATAGAAAAAGTTGAATTCCTTAAAAAACAAAAAAAATCACATTTAACATCCTTACTATTTATTCGAAAGGGAAACCATAAAATATCATAAAAAAATTATTAAAGAATTATACAGAAAAAGCTGAGATCGCTCAAAGTTCAGCGAGATTTGTTTAGCGGAAATCGTTCCTTGAACTCGACGACTCGGTTGAGGAAGCTGCGCAGCTTGCCCTGATTGCGGCTCCCTTCCGCGAAGCTCTCCGTGTCCTGACTGTTCAGTAGGATCTCCTCCGCCTCCAGCTGATGAGCGATGTAACCCCCGCGACGCAGGGGTCTACGGGTCAGCTTGTCCAACCAGGTGCCCACCACCAGGATGGGAACATGGTGGCGTTTCAAAATGGATCCTACGCGCCGGTGGCGATGCTTGCAAATCTGACGCAGCGGCTGGTACAGCCAGTCGTGCAGATTGTCCTGGGAGCGCAGGTCCAGCAGATTGTAAACCAGGATAACTCCGTCGATGTTCTTATAGAAGCTATCACGGTGCTCGCGGCTCATGCGAAGATCGCTATTAAGATCGTAAAATTCCACGAAGTACAGGTGGTCACAAGTTGGAGGCTTCTTATTCGGACCCTGGTGTGTATTTCGTCGCTCTGAGGTGGAGGACGATGTCCAGGCGGCCGTGAAGTACTCGTGCAGCCGCACCTGGACATTCCACGAGCCCGCACCCACGGTTCGGGAGGCGGCAGTAGGAGTCTCTTCGGTGGTGGCCAGCAAATTGGTCAGACTAGTCTTGCCCACACCTGAAAACATGAATCAACTTTCTAATAATATTTTCTTATTGGTAATAGTTATCCTACCTTTATCACCCAGCATTAAGATGCGAACTGTGGACACATCTTTGACTTCTTGCTGATTTTTTTCCATTGCAGTTTTGGGTTCGGTGCTCTTGGCTTTTTAGTTCGGAACAAGGTTTTGTCAACTGAATGTCAAAATCCTCGACTTCTCCGTTTCATTAAATTTTTTGACAGGGCTCACAGATGACAGAACCACGTTTGTTGACATTTCAAAGTGTGTTCTATCACGGACAGAACTGTGTTAGATGACATTTTAAAGTGTGTACTACTTTTCTTTAAATTATTTATTTATGTTTTGTGCTTGTAATCAAATCGAATTAACGTCAAAGCCTATTATTTAAAACACATTTGGTGCCCTTAAGTGTAGCTTAAAAACTAAGTTTCTACAAAGCTGAACTGGAGATTAGCATACGAAAAGATAAGAGTCAGCTAAAATTATACAAAGAAGAAGAAGAAATAGCATTACGACAAACAAATGGGGTCAATTAAATAGGACACTAATTTATGGTATGTATTGTGTTAAGACTAAATTATTAATTGTTTTAGATTTCAATTACCAGTCAAAGTACTATAAATAAACAAAAAAATTTTCTCAAAAAAGTTTCCTGTACACAAAAAAATAAACGTGTAAGGTGAAACCATTTTAAAATAAATTAAAACAATATTTTGTTTACCTTTTTTATCTCTTTGTTGAGGAAAAAGCCCCAGCTGTTTATTTTTCAAACGCGATAAGGACAAAATAAAAAAGCTTGATTTTTAGTTTTCAAACATTTGTTTATTGTTTATAAACATTCCTCGTTTCATTTCACATATGTTAGTTCTCGTGTATCTGTGTATATCTGTGTCGTTCACATCGCTAGTGTTTTACATAGATGTTCTACCTGTTGCTGTTGTTTTGGAGCTTTTTATTGTTATTGTATTTTTTTGGGTACGGCTTCAAAACCTTTGGGGCCCAAAGGCTCACCTGCTCTTTTCTCACCGCCAACCGTACTTACAGGTGTCAGAGTTCATCTAGTGTGTTCATTCGTGTTAAATTCATTTTGCCTCGGAAATAAAATGCTATGCTTGTCCTTGCAATACAGTTGCATTATAGTATGTATATATATATGCAGTTTATTCAATAATATTTCATTCGCCTGCAACTCTGCTTGCAAAGCCTCAATTTAAGATTCGTTTGGTAATAGCATTTAAAACATATATTACTATCATTATATGGTTTTGCTTTAGTGTTATTCTTTGTTTGTTTGCCATATAGTAAATATAATTTATTTAAAATTCGAAAACAGCTATAAACAGTTTATCGTAAACAACAAAACTCCGGAAAGAGTTATAAAATGATATCCGCGAGTGTAAGTGCTGGATGAGAGCGTGTGTGTAGGATGTTGAGGGGTATATAGAGTCTGGAGTCTGGATCTGAACCAAATGATGGATCGATAAATCCTGGGAGAATTACGTGGACCCTATGTCCGTGTGTGTTTATCGCTTGGTTATGTAGATATTTATAAACCGTATGCTGTGTGTGTTCATACTATGCGGTGCTGTCGATGGTTATGTATAATGTCTGCCGCCCCCTCCCACGATCGCTGGGTATATAAAATGATCTCGTCGAAGGGCCCTATATCCTCTGAAGTATGTATGTAGTATGTTCGTATCTATGCTTATAATGCGCACGCTAGGTGGCCAGATTAACTCATTTCAACATCAAACATTGTCCTATATCTTGGGTCTGTTGTACCTATAACGCATATGTCTATATCTTGTATTTGTCGTTACTCATTACTTGCTACTCGATCGTTCCCTCAGGTGCGCTCTATATGATTAATATCCCGATTCCGCTGACATCATATGACACATTTTTTACCAGTGATTTTTTTCAATTAATATAAATGCACTGGCAGACATAATGGATTTCCTAGATCCGGGTGTGAATGTGCCAGAAATGAATCAGTGGAATCGGGCTATAACTATGGTGAATGGTAGGATGATCGATCCTGATCTTTTGATCTTTTGTTCGATAGTTTTTATGCTCTTGTCTGGTTGTTAAATGCATAATGCCTGATTTATCGAATATAAATTACATACATACATATCTAGAAAATAAAATTACATGGACTGCTACATTATTTTGTTGATTTTTTTTTTTTTTTGCTTTTGGGTTTATTTATCTGTGGCCTATTTTAGTTTCTTATTTATTTGTAACTTCTCGTCTGATTTCCTCTACTGATTTGTGCTTTTGTGATGGGCTATGCGCTGCATTCTGCTTGCTTTTGAGAACGTTTTTTTTGGAAATAATATAATTACATATACAGGATATTGTATAACTAACGGTAATCAAATACACAGTTAAGTGTATACTTTATAATACATTCATATGTTCGACTTGCTTTTGGTCAGTTCGTGGGTGTCTCAGTGTGGGTGTTTTTCGTGTGTTTGTGTGGGTGTTTTATGTGTATGTGTGTGGGTGTGTGTGGGTGTATGTACATGTCGTTTTGGGCAAACACTTACACATTTTGCTCAGTGTAACGCTGTTTAAATAAATATACCAACTGAAGGAAAACACAAATGAAATTTTTGCTTTTGTTTTGTTTAATATTTATATATATAGGTGTATATATAATTTGTTTTATTTACTTTCTCAGTTTTAATTTAAATCAATAATCAACATCATTTTATATAATTTCATATAATTTGTTTAATATGCAAGTATATATAGTTTGTTGTCTTGTTTGTTTCATTTTGTTGCTGTTGTGGTTAGGCTTCGATTTTTGTTTGTAATTTACCATTTGTTTAATATATATTGTGTAGATTTTTGTGTCTTGCGTCTTTTGTTGCTGTTTTTGGATTTGAGATAATTTACAGTAATTATTTGGAAAAGCAAATTTATTTATTTTTTGTCTTTTTTTTAACAATAGTCGTAATAAGTTGTATAACTTGTTTTTCCTGGCGTCCACTCCGATTTGTTAAATTTAGATGAATTATATTACATAAATATTTTTGGTATTTTCTCGATTTGTTAGTTTGCATCATTTGTGTATTTTATGCATTTTTCTCTTGCTTCGGTGAACATAACTACAACTGTGTAAGTGTGTGTACAGGGGATACACAGATCCCTAACTACGCTTTATCATTATCATTATAATATACCATTTACAGGACAAAAAACATCTAATGTATTAGTTGAATTTCATTTACTTTCAATATGGAAAAAATCAGAAAATCATGGCTCATTGTTTTACCTCTGTCTCGATTTTATTATTTTGGAATGCCTTTTAGTTAGCTTAGTTAGCTAATTTGTGGTTTTTCGTTTCTAGGTAGGTAGAAGTTTTTGTTGCCGCCGCTTTTCCATATTAAAAATCCCAAATTCTTAGTAGGCTTGTGCAGCAAGAGCACAATTTTTTTTAAGTATATATAAATGTATATTGTTTAGATGTCATATACTTGAATATAATATAAATAGTAATAACTATTATTGTTCTTAATATTTCTTTTTCTGTTTTAACATTTTGCCATAATCAATTAGTTAGTATGTATATTTTCATTAAGTCCTAATATGATTTCTAAATTAAAGAATGCTGTTAAGTCGGAAAAAAGTAACGATAGTTGTAGAAACCTTAAGATTTGGTACAAAGAAGCAACCTAATAGACCGATTTCAATCAAATATAAATCATAACACAATTTGTAAGATATCAAATAAGAATAAATTATTAGTAGAAACCTTTTCTGAACTAAATCAAATTTATCAATAACAAGTTTGCTAAACAAATTAAAGTAAACGAATGTTCCAATCTCATCCATTGTGCAAAATGTTCGATATTTTTTCAAAGTTTAAACTGATGATATATTCCGTTGAAATCACGCTTCAAAGTTTAACTTTTGTTATTTGCTTTTGTTTTTTTGGTTTGTTTTGGTTTCCCTCCTACTTTATATATAATATATATTTTTTATGATTTTGCATCCTTTCCTCCTGTTAATATGTCTGCCATGTCCATTTCAATTAAACACACATAGATTTACTTACACAGTTAAATACGTAATGCTCAATAATTTTAAACATAATAAATAATTTACATAACAGTTTAAGATGCCTTTACGTTCTTGGCTTTGTTTATAGAAAAGGTATATTCATTAGTCAGTAATATTATTCACTAGAAATCCTTCAACGATTAAAAAGATATTTAAAACCGGAAAGATCCCTTTTATTATTGGACTAATTAAAAAACCAAAGTAAACTTAACATTTAAAAATTATACTCGCTCGGTCATCCGTTAAATAGTTTGAGTATATAGAGTTTTTTTTTTACTAATTTGAACATACTCGTAATTTTCATAGTTTTGAAATTCTCAATCAGGGACAACAACAAATTCATAGATATCGAAATGAATTTATGTGTGAATTTGTGTAAAATCAATCGAATTATTTTCGGATACCGGTCTGTGTGTGTGAGAGACACATTGCTTTCTATATAATAGGATTTTATAGCTTTCACTTCGATTTGCTGTTTCAACCAATGAGATATAACTTAGACACCTATGGTATTACTTAATCGGCTCTGTGTGTGTTCCAGTATGTTTTTTATGTTGAGATAACTGCATAGATGAACAATTTTTGCATTAACTACGATATTTCGCTGATTGTTGCTTGTTGTTTCGGGTGAGAAGGATCATTTGTAGCTTGATGATGATGCATTCGATTTCTATGTCTGACGGTTCGCTTTTAAGTGTTCTTTGGTTACTTTTATACGTTTGATAGATGTGCTGTAAGTCTGCAAATGATGGACTTAAATTAAAAAATTTGATAAAATGAGAGAAAAAGAGAGAATGAGAGCGAGCCGCGCACGCATACTACGAAAGGCGGCTCTGTTTGTGCCCAGGTCTGCTTTAAAAACTTAATTTATTCTTTTTGTTTTTAATAAAGCTTTTTATAAAAAATATGTAAGATTACCTGCATTGGTTATCCAAGGTAGCGCCTTACTTCATGTTCTTCAGAATCTCGTCGGTCTCCTCGGGGTCCTTGAGGGTGTGCCACTGAGCGATGGGCCGGCGGGGCGAGGCCAACATGTCCGACCAGTGACGCAGTTCGGTTCCGGTTCCCATGCAGCCCAGTATGCAGCGTCCGATGGGCTCGGAGGTGCCAATACGATCATAATCCACGACGGTCACAACGAGACAGATTTTCTGCGCGCGATTTGGTGGGGGGAAAAGTGTTCAAGGGAAAGTTCCGGCATTAGTAAGGGATATTCTAAGCTCATCTAGTTTCATCGGTTTTTATTTTATTTTTTTTTGAACGGGAGGGGACTTTGCTTTTGAGTTGAAGAACTTTTCGGTATTTCGATATACGTGTTCTGTTTTGGGTTTTAAGTTGTTTTTGGGGTAGAAGTTGGAACTGTTTTGTTGGCTAACAGGCAGACACTACGAATGCTGTTTTTTGGGAAGCAGGCTATAGACAGAGGTTTTTGGGCACTACGTGGAGTATTTTTTTTTGGCTTTTGAGTGCTGTATTATAGATTTAGTGCAAGCTAGATTTAATCGTTGAGATTGTTAGGTGGAAGGTCTCCAGTTTGCACAGGCACTTTCTTTTTTTGTTTTTTTTTGTTGGTCAAACATCTAAAGGCGTTCAAGCAATACAAAAAGCTCCTTTAAAAAGGGATATGCTTGCTGTGGAGTATTTTACTTTTGGTATACCTTTTTTTTAGTTTTTTAGTTGTTGTGGTTGTTGTGAGTTTACAAGCAGATCATGCAAATGTCTAAAGCTAAGTATGAGTAGCTTGAAATAATAAATGTTGGAAAAGAAAACTTAAGAAGATCCTAAAAGCTTTCGATTAGCGTAAGGTGAGAAGCAAATGAATATGTCGGTAGATATATATCGATTTGTTTATATATCACGTCTTTCTTTTAACCTCGGGGACTAATGAACAAATTACTTTTCTCGATACTTGATAGCAGACACTTAAGCTGTGGCAAAAAGAAAAATGTTCATTAAATACGTGTAAACGAAAATGTATAATATTCAATCCCATTCGTCGTTCTTTGTTAATTGGTCATGGCAAAGGGGAGCGGTCCTACTTATAGACAGGGGCATACACAGAATTCTTGGACTAGCACACGTAACGTAACCGAGCAACAGAGTTCTCCCAGTTGTTTTCAGATCGTTTTTGGCTATATGTTTGGTTTTGGTTTTATATGATGATTGGTATTCCATGGTACATGATACTGATACGCTATACTTCTCTGTTGTGGCTTTGGGTATATTTATTCTGTGTATTACTGTATTTGTACTGTAGCTGTTGTGGTGCGATTGGTATTCGATATTCAAATCAGAAGACAGTGTCAAAATAATCCACCCACTGCGATTTGGTTGCTGCGTGGTGCATTATTGAATTGACGCCGCTGGTTTAAGAGTTTGCGATAGTTTGTATTATGGAAAGTATAGTTTTAAGTTGGTATTCGAATTTTTTTTGTATAAAGTTGTATATTCTCTGTAGTTATTTTTTTTGGAGTGAGCGTAGTGTGTGTAAGGCTCGTGCTTGGCTGCTATTTGGCTCGACTGCTTGAATGCTTTATGCTTTTCTGCTTGAATGCTTTTTGCTCGATTGCGAGCGAAGCGTTCACACTACGGCTTGCTCTCCATTCAAAATTGCGTCTAAGACATTGTGTGTGTGGGGCATCTAGAATGCCTGAGCTTACGGAAAAACCTAAGCCACTAGGCATGCCTGCTTGGCTTTGCTTTTTTTAATTTTTCCTCTTGCCAGATTATTGTCTTCAAATAGATTAGATTACGCATTAAACAGCTAAATCATAAACCAAATCAGCTGGGCTAAGCACACATCGAGGCTGGTTTAAAAAACTCAATTTCAAATCAAATTCCACAAATATTTCTCAAATACTACACAAACAAAGGCAACAAATCATAACATTTGCTAAATCATTTTTGGGCTTTTAAATTTTTTGGTTTTTCAATATTTACATTAGAAAATTAGGGATTTTCGAAAATAAACAAAAGCTTGAACAAATTTAGGTTAAAACTGTAAATTACAACATTGAACATTTAATACTGTTTTGTTTTTTAAGGTCTTATTGAACACAAAGATTGATTAAGTAAGTTTTTTTTGGGGGGGAGGGGGGAAGATTAAGATATCTTTATGGGTAATACGAAGATTGGTCTCTAAAAGTGTTCAGTTGTTTGGTTCAGAGTTTGGTGTTGTTGTCGCTTGGTTTGGAATACAAGTATTCAATATATGGATATATTTATATATATATACGGTATATATAGTATGTAGTATAATTAACAACAACGATTGCACGTAAGTAGGCTAGTGTGTGTTGAGAGGGAGGTTGGGTACTCAAAACTCGGTTTGGTATGGTTTTGGTTTTAGTTTGTTTGACAGATAGTTCAGAAGAGGACAGTAACAGTAGTAGTAGTAGTAGTAGTAAGTAGTAGTAGGTTAGTAGTAGGCAGTAGTAGTAGAGCTGTAGTAGTTGTGGTATTTTTATAGGATAGTATAATACATTCTCGCATACTTGTATTTGTTCAAATGGTACTTCAAATGAGAACGACTCATTATAGTAAGGGTTGAGGGTGCATTTTTTGATACTTGTCTTCTTCTTTTTCAAACGTTTGCCATTTTGCATGATTGCAATTTTCACATATGGATCTATAATATAGGAAAGAATTGAAAGAAAGAAAAAGAAAACATTTTTCGTTTTTATAACAAAGTAAAATTTTCACAATAATCCGATGAACACATCTTTTTGATTTTTGTTTCTTTTTTACACACATATAATGTACATCAAAAACATTGATTAATTATGTACTTGTTATATATAGAGTAGATCAATTTTTACTTTGCAAACACAAAAACAAATAAAAAGAACAACGAGAAAACAAGAAACAGGCCAAAGTGTAATTGTTTAATAAATTAATAATATCAATGTTTAGAACAAAAATATATAGGGGTGCAAAAGAAATATTTGAAGATTTTAAATCACTTAAATATTTATATAAAAGTATGCTGTGAAAAATAACATTGGTTATATTTATCATTGCATACTTTTAGACAACTTTTTTAATAGACTTGAAATCACCACCAATCTCCCAACACAACTGATAAATTAAATTTTTTTCCTTTGGCTTGTTAACTTTTAGAAAATCATTTAAAGTTCAAATCAATTACTGATTATACCATAGTTGAACATTTTGAAACTCAGCAACTTGTTAAACTCAAGGCATACAATTGTGTTCAACTAAAATTTATTTGAAAAAAAACGTATCTGTTTCGTTACTTAAATTGTTTGAAACCGATTATTGTCAGAGCATTTAAAAAAACATGTTGGAAAATGTTCTGTTGTTTGTAAAAGCCTAGAAGAACTTTAAATTGTTTGTTGGATATATTCAGCGGCAACGTTTTTATTTGTTCGTCTGGCATCAGCGACCCGAAATGATGTCGAGTGTTGAGGTTATACAAAATTGTACAGATTACATGCAAAAGAGTGAAGCTAAGCAAGCGATTTTCGGCCATTTGATTGTTCGGCATAGAGCTTAAAGTTGATTTTGGTTTTTCTATTGGTTTGGCCAGGCATAAGTAAAAACTGTGCGAATATTTCGGGATGTAAACGTTGCCGGACGATAAATATATCCACTGATTCATGAATTATTGGAATTTGTAGCGTACGCGAATCGGGTTAAATACGGTAAAGAATGCAAGTTGATAAGTTGGCGCTAATTGATAGTTAAAAATTAGTAGTTGACAAAAAGTAGTTGGAATAAAAGTAGTATTTTTTTGCTCTCTCTGCTTTTTTTTATAATTCACACAGCAAACGTCCGCCTCACGAAGTTTATGTACTTAGTATGAAAATCAAAGTGAGTGTATGCCATACAACGGAAATTTTTTAAATAAAACGAACAACCTACATCACACACTTAGCTAAAATTACAAACACAGAAAGCTATATAAAACGCCGGCAGGACCGCCGAAGGTCCAACAAAATATCATATCAGGACCCCGACCGATTCCGCCAGCGCTTTGGTATAACGCCACATTACCAGACAATCCGCCCACGTCCATCTTCTTCAAGTTCTTGGCCTCCAGGATGACAACGGTTAGCTTTCCGGCAGTTGGAACGTATCGCAGCGAGAAGCAGATGTCTCCCAGCTTTTCCTGTTTGGCGAGATCCGGAGAAGAGTTTGAGGGTTAGAAAGATTTGTTCAAGTTTCATTGGGTTTGCATCAAAACAACATGTCACACAGAGTCTAGTGGTACAATTACATACATATCCATTTTAAAATATATATGGGTTAATATTTAAATAGTTCCTATGTCAAGAAGGGTCAAACAGACTAAAGGAAAGTCTGAATTCAGTTCAATACAGAGTGCAGCTTCATCATCATGGCTAATTAAGAATATTTTAGGAAGAGGAACCCTTACATAACTGCCAGTTTATTTAAACTTATAATTATTTTGTTTGATTTTACTGTCGTTCTTTGAAATTAAGAACTTGAAAGGTGAGTGGTTACCAAAGGACCCAGCACAAATACGGCGAGCCTACGCCGGCACAAAAACTTATGTGCCGAGTACAGGTCGCTCGCAAATATGCGAAAATGAGCCTTTAATAAAGTGTTGAAAACACAATAGTTGTAAACTTTTTCTGAAGGTTCGCCAGCTCCAACAGTTTCTTAAACAAAGCGGTCTCATTTATAAGGCTAAAAGATCAATTGTGATCAAAAAGTTGCACTTCATTTGGATCTGATTTTTTTGGTCATAAACAGCAACCTCTCTTTAAATTTCTGTTAAATAAATTTCAAACTAAGTTTAAATCGAGATATACAGTTGCACAGTAACATATCTATATAAAATAACCAAGGATATCAGTTTAAACATTAAGACAGATTATACACGTGGAAATTAGGAGAAATTAAATACACTCGTTATAAGTTCAAGTTTAAGGGGGTTTCTTTGGGGTCGGGATAACATTACAGTGTTTTTAAGCAATTGTTACATAAACTTTATTTATTTGTTATATCGACACAAAAATAAAACGCCACAAAAAAGTACATTTAAACATTTACTGTACGTCTTAGAGCTTCGATTTTGTTATGTGTAAATTGATACCTATTTATATATTATATAGAGTATAGAAAGTATTTCCAAAAAATAACTGAAGAACCAAGGCAAAGTATTAAACTAAAATAAAACTCGTTGATATTGTTTAAGTGTTTATTTTTGTTATTCAAGGGCTATTTTGTTTTCTATTATTTATTTTTAACCACACCAAAACTTACAGATTCATTTTTGAGTTATATCTTGTTTTGTTTGTTTTCTTATTTGTTTTCGTTTTTTAATAACACCCAGCTCAAAACCGACTGCACAAAATGCAAAAATATTTTGGTTTTCAAAAATGTTCTTAGAAACTATTGATACAAGAATAGAAGAAAATAGAGACAGAGATAAGAAGTTGAAATCAAGCAGAGTTGAACCGATATTTATGTACAGTATAGAGATAAGGTTCTAGCTCTAATTGGACCCGTTATCGAAAGTACATCAAAATTAATTAAAATGTTAAAAATGTACTTATACAGAGAAGTGGTAGTATTTTATTTTGTATGTACATGATAGGGTATCAAAGAGCGTATATTTTACAAATGAAAACTCTAGCTAGATACTCAGTATGGCTATTATTTAAACATATATAAGACCCTAGGCTGGTTCGAACCGCTTGCAGTGGTGGGGTTTACTTTTTACTTCTTTTTTATTTTAGTTCGATTAAAAACACAGACCAATCCGTTGCCAATTCCTCGATCACTTCTCCAAGGGTCAAACTAACCCGGGCAAACAAAACTGTATTTGTTATACTATATTTGTTAGTTATAGAAAATGTGGTTGTGTGTTATTTGGATTAGTTAAAAAAGTTTCAAGACAGAGACAGAGAGCGAGCGAGCGAGACAGACAGAGAGCGAGCGAGCGTTATAGAGAATTTATATAGTTTTATATCGGAGTCACTTACCGCAACTTTCTAGGATTATAAATATTTTGACTCTCTGAATTCGATTCAAGTTCAGTTTTATTTTTTTTTTTTTTTTTTGTGGGCCTTTCAAAATATTCTTTGTTAAATGTTTGGTGAATGTCATATGGAAACAAAAACGTCTATAATCATAATCGAAAGGAAGGTAAACAAATAAATAATCGAAATTGGAAATCAAGATTATTGAGCATTGTTTTTTTTGTATTTGACTGTCATCGAAGCTCTGCTTACACATTACAGTACACAATCAAGTTATGCAAATTAAAACATAAGTACAGTATACACATATCGTGCGAGACAGCGACAGAGAGAGCTTAACACAAAAAGTTAAGACTTAATTAAATAAGCGATTTATATTTAATTGGTTTTTTGACTGATCCAATGGTTTTGGCTCTTGATTTTTTGGATACATTTACTTTTGCAGGTCAAACAGAATTGTAACACAAACACAACGAACAGAACTTTGAACACATTTATGACGACAACAACCAAAGCAAATAACGATAATTATGAATCTTCCTTCCATCGTTCGTATACTTACATGTTATTATTTTTGAGGCAAGTTTCAGGTTTCAGATTGATTTCCCCATGGCATGAGTCAAAAATTTCGAGTACAGTTTGGAAATTTCGAGTTTTCGAATTTTGTGATTACAGATTTGGATTTGTTTTCGGTTTTTTTTTTTAGCGATACGTTTAAAAATAATTAAAGAGAAAAATGAAGAGCGTATTAAAATTTATTGAATTCCATTTCCAGTAGAATTTTGATAAGTATTAATGTTTTTGTTTTTGGCAAATTTCAAAAAGGTAATGGTTTTCGTATATTTGTTGTAACCAATTAATATGGTCGTATGTCCGTGTTCGATGTATGTATATATGTGGAGTTTTCTAATACTTAGTGTGGTTTATAATAGTATAAAGTCGTAAGCAAAGGGAAATTGCATGCAGTAGAGTAAAAAATTGTTTTATGAGGTATATTGCAGTGTTTCTAAACTAACTGTAAATAAATATAAATATTCATATTAAGAAAAGTTAAAGCTTATGCCTATTTTTTTTTGGCACAGGATTAAACAGTTGCCGGATTTGGCTAGAGCTTAAAAATAACTTAATACGGAGAAATATTTTATATTATTATATTGTTAAGTGAATTTTTTCTATCGGAAAGCTTTTTAATTATTATAAAAATATTTTTAGCCATTTTAAACATTAAACATTAAAAATTTTTTATTAAATAGTCTAGAAAATCCTGCAAGTGTTCAAGTGTTTTTCGGCTTGCCGAAAAACCTTTTGTATTCTTAGACATTTCACTTTTTTTTCATGTCCAGCATTCACAGGCTAATAATTTAAAGCTTTTTCCATTTCTGAAATTGTGTTTTTGTGTCTGTGTGTGTGCTTGTTAAGTTGTGTATTCGCATTTGTATTTGTACATGGCTTTTGTGCATTGTGTTTGTGTGTGTTTTTGAGTTTCTGTGTTAAATCATTTTTCAGAGCATTCATTCCATCATTTGACCAATTCAATGTAATCAATGCAAATATTTTACAACACTTTTATTTAGTTATATAACATTATTCTTTGTTATTTCAAAGAATTTCTTTTGTGCGTTTTAATATGTGTGTGTGAGTGTGTTTGTGAGTACAGAGGAAAAGAGAGAGATGTGTTTGTGTATGAGTAAAAGTTTGACAGACTTTATGCAAATAACTTGGGGTGCAAAAGTAAGTACTACTTTAAGAAAGTTATGCAAAAGTATTTTCAGTATTTTCGACGCTTAATTGTTCCAATCAAAGTGCAAACAAAAATTATGTGATTGGTGTCGTTTTTTGGGAAATAAATTATTAGATCAGCATGGTCAAAAAATGGCGAAGGAAAGGTTGGCCCCCAAAAGAAGGCAATAAAGTATTGGGAAATGGAGAAGGCTAGAAGTAGATTTTGTGGGTGGGAGAAGTCACTCAACCATGCTGATTTTTCTTATGCCACAGGTTTTCTCAACAAATTAATATTGCAGTGTGATCATTTGCATATGGAAATGTGAAAACATTTGTCATTTTTATTATATGGTTGCAAACAAGACAGCGCCCAAACATAGATAAATCGTTTATATTAATACAAAAATTCAACTACAATATTAATGATGCGAGAAAGAATGCAGACATAACAATCGGATATATAAAGGTATGAATATACTAAATAGAGAAAGAGAGAGACAGAGAAAAAGTCAAAGAACAATCGCTCAAGTCCAAATTAATTGATTACCGCAGGATATATGTTTTGAAGATTTAGTTGGTTATTTGTGGATCGATGCAATGGTTATATATTATAATCTTTACAGACAGCTTTTTTGTGTACAAGAGCGACAGTTCACAGAGACAGAGCAGTTTATATAGAGGGAAAATAATAAACTCAAATCGTGTATGCAAAGGTGTGTTAAAGAGTTCTCGTTGTTGTTTTTGGTTTTACATAAGATTTTAAAGCATGTTTTTGTATTTACCTTCTACAAAAGTTCAAGAAAACAAGAGTTTATATGTTTCGAAATCAATTTTTTTTTGGTTTGTTTCAGAGGGGGGAATTGGAGAAAGAGAAATTTAGAGTTTTATTTTTTGTAGTAGTAGTAGTTGTTGTGTTTTGGTTGAAGAGGTTCAAGAAAAATCATAAATCTGTCGGAGAGTGTGGGAAAAATCAATGGGCAGTTTTCCATTTGATTTTTCCCGTAGTTTGCTGTTGGTTTGCTTGTTGAGTATTGCTTATTTAAATGGTAAGATAATTTCTGTTATTTATTTATATTTGCATTTTGAACTGGGTGTGTAAAAGTTTTGTTAGAGACTCGAAAAACTTTTGCTTGTCTGTACCACGAAGTTTTCATTGTTTTTGTTGATATTGTTTCTGTTTTTGGAAAGTTTTCACTGTAATTGTCTTTTGGTTCCCTGCCCTTAAAAGTACTTCGAAAGGGGCGGGGGTGGGATCGTTGACTTAAAAACAAATATCTAGTGGGTGTCACAAGTGGCTTTGATTGCTTTCTGCTGTATTTTCATAATTTCATATATTTTGGTCGTGGCTGAAGTTCGAATGCAAAATACACACAAAACACAATCATCGTAAGTAGTAGGTGTTCAAGTTTACAGAAGTCAACAAATATCACACGATTTCAGTGTTGGCTTAGTTTTCGGCTCGATAACTCAGAAAACAAGTAACGAACGGATAAAATCATAAGAGTACGAAAGACAGATCTCAACTGATGTTCTTGAGTTGGATAAAAAAACACTTAGAGGCACATCGAGTTGTATACATAGACAGAGAGAGAGTTACGGATAGCTTGGATAGTACTGGTGACCCCAATTTGGAACCCGGCCCAGCTCCACATACCTGTCCGCCCTCCCCTTCAACGCTGATCAAATCCCTCCACTCCTCGATGGTCTGCGCCAGGTCAATGGTGCACAGTGGTACCTTCACCTCGCCGATCTGGTCGTGCTTCGAGAATCGATCAAAGTCGAAAATGGCAAACACTAGCGTCTTGTTCATGGCATCGGCATAGGGCAAACTCTGTAAAGTATATCACATATTTAGTATAACCCTTCATAAGCATATTTGAACAATAAAAGTTCTTACACAAAAATTTAAAAAAATAACTATTTAATGTATTTAATTATTCTTAAGAAAAAAAAAATTGTTGTATATAAGACAATTAACAAAAAATATTTTTAAATTACAGTTTAGAATAGTTTTTACGAAATTTCTGCTGTTTAATATAATTATAAACAAATGCTATTTTCATTTCGTTCAAAAAAATTCGGTTTTTAAAAAGATAAACTAAATGTGAAATCTTACCTTGAAGGTAAACGTTTCGTTAAAGACCGGACTCAGGGTCTTGCGGTGCACTTTGGTCTCGAACTTCTTTTTCTTGTCGGGTAGCAAATAGACCTTGACATAGGGATCCGAAGTACCGCCCATATCCAGGGCGGGAAGCTCCTCAGCTTGAATCACCGTCACAGCCAAACTATTGGAGTTAAAATCGTATTCCAGCTGCAATAAAGAGATTCAAAAGGCGGCACCAGCAGGGGTTTTGGTATTTGGCCAGAGGGGAGACAAACAAATATTATATATTAGTCAAGTGGTATTGTGTTTTACAAGTTTTATATGTTAATGTGGTGGTTAGATCTAATTTAAGTTAGCTTTGCACGAGGAAAAACATTCTTATCACTCAAATAATGTATTGGAACGGGGTGAAATCGATAAGAATAAAGCCTTCAGACTTCTATTCATTTTGGGTATCTAAGGATTGGCTTTCTTTATATTTTAAAAGATTATAAAATTCCAATTTAAAAAATAAAATATATTTGATTTAAAGAAATTCTTTAAAATCATGTTTGTAAGTGGCAAAATTTAAGACAATTTAAAACTTAATTTTTTGAGTGAAGAGTGCTATCCAGTCGAAAGACAATTTTAGGTTTAATGTATTTTGTTTTAGTGTGATTGAAACCTTGAAGAGGAAGTTGCAAGATTTATTGGAGTATTTATGGAGTATTAATTGTCCTCTCTGTGAGTGTGTTTCCCATGTCAACCACATCAACTCTGCACACATTAACAGTACACCTATCTGAGTTTACGTTTGGTTAGTTTTGTATTTTGGGGGGTTAGTTGCGGGGGATGTTTTTCTTGGGGGCCTGGAGAATTGGTAAACTTACCTTGAAGTTGAGACGCCCCAGCTTCTGTTCGCTCTGCTTGTCCTCCTCGTCACCCTCTTCGGCATTTTCGGTGAGTTCCTCCATATCAGGCTGAACCTAAAGCATACCAGAACCCAATAACTACTAAGATTTGATGGCGCGTCAGACACTTACTTTCTCCTTGTACGCCGATCCCAACAACTGTACCGACTTCATGTCGACACCCTTCTTACCCTTACCATCTTTGGTTCTTCGCTTCTTCAGGAATCTCCGCACACAGAAGAAGATTATACCAAAGACGACGAGGAACACGAGTATGATGATGGCCACAACGCCCCATGTGGGCAGGCCCGTGCGCTCGGCGATCACCTCGGTGACGACCTCGCCGACATGCTCGATCTTTTTGATCACCGGCAATGAGGTGGTAGTGGATTCTGAAACCGAACATTTGTTTAATATATGTTGCACAAAATTAAAGGACACAGGGGACTCTAATTTAGACGTGGGCACACTATCAACACATGTTTCTGAGAGAGTAAGAGAGAGAAGCAGAGCGAAAAACGCGCGCATACTAATAAATGTGGCTCTATTTGTGCCCAGGTCTGCTTTAAATGCAATTCTTTTAGCTTTCGTTACGAATTTAGTTTTAGACTTATTTTTACTTTTTTATTAATGGTTTAGTTTTTTTCTGAATATTTATTTTACATGGCTTTGATTTTGTTATTAAACTCACCCGAAGCCTCTGTGGTTGCACTCCGTGTTGTTGATTCCACCTGTGCGATTCTTTGACTGGCCGCTTCCGCCGCCTTTTCGGCCATTATCTCCTGTTCCTGCCTGTCCACCTCACGGAACTTGGAGTGATGTGTTTCCTGTAGCTTCTGGTCCACGGACTCCAGTTCCGCTGCCGATTCGGACGCTGGCGCTGGTTCCGCTTCCGGTTTGGCGTCCGTTTCCGATTTTGCGTTTGGCGGCATTTTGTTGTGTTGTGTTGTTCCTGAAAAATGTAGGAAACAAGTTAGTGCACTGTAGTATACAATCTATAATATAAATTTACCATGGGATATTTTTAAAAAATAAAAACTTAGTTTGTGTTTTTCGCTATATTTTAATGAGCTACAATCATCCCTTTGAAGTCAGCCCAACTTGAGGAAATATTTATGTTTTATGGTTAATTTCTAGGCTGTCGTTGTTTTAAAAATATCCTCCTAGCCGCAAAGAAATCCCACAAAAGTCGTTAGCAACTTTTCCTACACTCGCATCCTTGAAACACTAGAAATGCGCTGACGGCGTCAACTAAAACGGGTGGTTGGGTGGTGCTGGAAAACGCACCAAGTAAAAGTGCTTATCCTTAGCAACCAAGGGCACGCACTCTCTCTCCTAAAAAGCACCCAACCACCCACCTATCATATATATATATAATTCTACAATGGCACCCACACAAAACGCCTTGAATGGCTGGGATCCCCGACCGACTTTATTCCGTTTTTTTTCATTTTACCCTCTTTCTCTTCTAATTGAATTCATTTATATTAACACCGAGCTGCTGGCTCTGTTCTCTATCTGCTTTGTGGTCTTTTGGTTTCATTTTTTCCATATTTTACTTCATTTCATTTACTTTAACATCGTGAACCGTATTAATTATGGACGAGAAGAGGCGGCTTGAGTAGGGTCCTCAGCTCCTCGGCTATTGTTGTCAGACAACCTTTGACCCTGAAGTGCTTTTATTGCGGAGTCGGACTCCCTGGGGATTTTGGGGGCTCCCCCAGCTGGATAAATGCGGGTAATCATATCTCGCTGATTGACAATAAGCTGGCTTTCTTGTGACTGAGCTTCGAAATTGCAATTTGGTTGACCCATCAAAAGTTGAGGGACACGTGTCATCCGAGAAAACATTTAAATTAAGCAAGAAAATGCTCGGCACTTAAAGAACAAAATTAAATTAAGTTTGGAGCATGGATTTTTTAATCTTATTATTATATACATACTTGTCACTCTTTGGATTTGCTAAAATAATCCTAAACAGCCATAACACTTGAACATTTTGTTATAGTTTTGTTGTTTTGTTTTGTTTTAAGCTTAAGTCCTAATTGACTATCACACTCAAAAATAATTAATGCGAAAACAAATACTTATACATATTTAAGATAGTTTGTACATTCACCGATAAAATAACCACATCCTATTAAGGACTGTATGTACTTTCCATTAGCTAATTAATTGTACCACCAATAAATCCCTTTTTAGTTAAAGCCGCTTATCCTTTTTAAATACTAGACAATGTTGCTTCTTTCATTATTTGTACCTCTTGTTCTGTAAATACGATTAAGTCGCTCGTGTTTTCCATAAAGCAGCCAAAGATAAATTATACTATAATGGCCGCCAAAACCACTCAACCACCTAGCTAGAAAATAAAAAGGAAAAGAAAAATGGTGTAAGAGCAATTTAGAGACAAAGTGACTTCAAATTGCTGCTGGTTCTGTGGCTCGACACTTGTTTACTTAGCAAATGACGTCAAAGGACATCCATACCCTGATACACACTCACTCACACACCATCAAACACACACAAACACAGGCGGGGAAAACTCTGAGAGCCTCTTAAATGAAAAGCCCGAAGGCAGCGTTGTTTATTCGGCTCCATAAATATGCTTAAAATTCAAATGTTGTGGGTGCTACGCGTTTAGAAAATTTAAATGCCTAACAAAAACTTCCTTTGTGGGCGGGGTTTTAAATACAATTTGCACGAAAAAATATGCGAAATTAAGTTGTGAAATTTATGAATTTTTAAACCCAATCGTGTGACAATGCCCTTAAGCCATTTAATACCGGAAAATACAACTTTTAAATGTGCGATTTACCTATAGGACCTATACCTATTTTTAAATAATAATAAAAATAATAATAGAAAAGCTAGTCTTTTGCTTTTATGGGCAGACTATTTACTACTGAGGAAGATGTATTTAATAATCATCTGGGTTTTAGCGATTCATATATTTTTTGTCAAATTATAAATATTTAATAAAAAAAGTTTAAAGCTACTTTTTTGTATATGGAAATTTTTTAACGATTAGTTAACGTAAGACTTGATTTATTTACTTAGTACAATAGGTTTATTTATTTTTTAAAGTTTTTAATTCCTCCTAGACTCATAAATTTTAGACCTTTAATATGAATGATTTCCCCTAATAATAAGTGTACCTACTATAGTTGTAATGGATTTTGCTTTGTCGTTTGTTTAATTTTAAATTCAATGAAAAAGTATGAAAGCCATATTTGCTGTCAAGGCAAAACGAATTTATTTAACTTATAAAGTGCGACCACGCCTCTTGGCCATTCGAAGCTGTCAAATAAACTAGCAAAAAAATCAATAAATTTAAATGCATCTGGGACAAGTTCTGCAGTATAGAGGCTGCCTGGAAATGACTTCATGGGCAGAAGCAAAGAAAAAAGAGCGATGTGGCAGTAAAAAAAGGCCAGCTAGAAAATGTCACGATTTCTACTTGATCCTCTGACAAATTGCGTTGCAACCCAAGGCAGCAAAATGAAATGGACAAACACTTAGCCGGAGCTTCCTGCCCCGGGGAATCTCATGAATAATAAATGCACACGCAACAATCAAAAGAAACACCTCCAGAAAGTTGCCCGGAAAATGGCAATCACCCCGAAAGTCACCCAAAAGCCAGAGCACTTTGTTGTTCATATTTTATTAATGCACCAAAAATCTCGGGCTGAATTATGTTTTGACATGGGCGCTGCAGTACCTAAGTACCTGCAAGAAAACCTTCAGGTTAATAGGGCCAAGATGTGCAACTACGAATTGGAGGAAAGCAGCCAAAGAAGGTCACAAATATTATATGCGGCAGTGCCCACAATTTTTTGTCATTCTGCCAGCTTTTTCGTGCCACTCATTTTGCACACGGGTCAACGGGGCGTATGGGTTATGGGTGTGTGCCAGTGCTTTGCGGTGCCCACTTGTCTGGGCCCGAAAAAGTGGCAGCAAAATAACAAAACTACGCAGTTCGAACGGTTTCGTGTCAGGCTAAAAGCCGAAATTATCTTTAGAGCCAGAACAGCTGCTTCCCATATATTTTTGTTATTGTTTGGGCTTGAAAAAAGCTCAGAATGGTCAGTGAGTTTATTGTTCAGAGTCCAATTGATGGGAAAACATTTCCAGTAACTGTCAAAAGTGCCACAACAATGGGTGGAACGATATTTATTAAGCGCATTACGTTTAGAAAAAAACTTTGTGACTAAGGAGAAAGTAGGAAATGGAATAAACAATGTAGAGTACTTTTTGTTTAAGTTAAAAAAAAACAATGCTTATTTTTACGTTATAAAATCCGTTAAATATAATAAGAGAGCTAATTAAAAAATTATTTCTCTAATTAACACCCTTGTAAGTTTTAAAAAGAGTATTTAAAATCTCTCCTGAAAAATGTATTAAATGTAAATTAAATTAGTTTGTTTAAATACAAAACAATAACAATTAATTAAATGTAAATTAAATTAGTTTGTTTAAATAAAAAACAATAAGAAGACCAAATTTTTTTCCATAAAACCAAAAATCTCTATAATTGAGAATTTACTAAACATTTGTGTTTGAATTTTAGTTCTATTGCCAAAAGAAAAGTAATTCAAACTAAAAGACTAATACTTAATCGTATAAAAAGCACTTAATAATAATGATACTATTTAACAAAAATATGAACCAGTTGGAAAATATTAAAAATTCAATTACCACGCCTTGATTTGATTTAGGTCCTAATGAATTGACTTCAGTATAAAATAAGCTTTCGTGTTCTAGACCCTACTTAATTATTAAAAGTTTATTTTGGAGCCCTTATCGAGGGCAATAAATGCGCTTTCCTAGTATAAAGTAACTTCGACGTTTTGACCTTTGGCAGAGTGACTATAAATAGACTGCTGCCTGCTGCTCGTCCACTGATTGTGGGCGGTCGTGCAGAAATATGATTGTGGTGCGTGCGTGGGTGGTGGTGCATTGCAGTGAGTGACACAAACAGAGGGCCACAAATATCAACAATTGGCTGTGCTTCTAGATTAGGAGTAAATTCACCTAATGATAAGATAATTTCAGTTCATCAAACATTCAGAGGGTAGAGGAAAACTAGAGACAACTCGAGTAAAAAAAGAGTGATGTACTGTCGCTGACAATCAAGCTGTCAAAACAAATTAACATTGGCCAAGAATGGATAGACAGGCAGCCATTATCCATTACCGGGTTCAAACAAAAACACCGTCGTCGTCGTCGAGCTACGTCCGCAAAAAGGGATTCGATTCGGATCTATGGCAACATCTGTGGAATGGAACCCACGCACGTAATACTGTCGAATCGAAAATCGGAAGGAGGTCCTCGAAGCTTCAGAGAGCGGGGGAAAACAGAAAATGCGAAACGGTTAAACTTTTTGCTGGAGAGCCCGAGAGAGAGAGAGTGGAAAACTCAGGGAGCGGAAAAGCGGAAAAACCACACACACATGCCACACACAATTTTCTCTCTCCTCATTTCTGCGCACATAACCCAGAGAAGGCAACAAAATAAAAACTCGGAAAAATGGCAAACGGACAGGAAAAAGAAATGAGCATAAAGGGAAAACCAAACTAGACGATGGAGCCTGAGACTTTGCCTGAGGAATGAATGAGGAATGTTTGTGGGGGAGAAAAAAAAACAATTTTCCACATCATTATGCTTTTCGCTTTCATTGAACAATTGTCGTCTCAGTGTTTTCAAAATCAAAAAAGTTTCATTCATATTCTTAAGTTTTCGCAAAGTGCTCTACAAAATTTTGGGCGTTAAGGGTCAAAAGTACGTGAGTGTTCGGGCCAACTTGATTATTGGCAATTATGTGCGGTTTCCCGAGCTTGTCTGCTGAATTTTTATTGCGGGGATTCGGCAATACCCTTAATAGCCTGCCCCCCAAGGAATTCCATCCGAATTTCTGTCGGCTGTCGAAAGCTAATTAGCAAAAGCTGGGCTAAATCAAGTTTAGCTCTTGTTAGACAAAGATAAGAGGCTCCCCATGAATAAGTGATGTGTGTGCGACTGAAGAGGAGAGGATTTGACAGTCTGGCAGTAAATAAACCTAATTAATATTAAATATGTTTTGATCTATTGGATTACATGAAGAGGTATATCTAAAAACTAAACACGCATAGGATTTTTTGTAAAGAAGTTTTTTTGTTACTCTGTTTCTTTTTAAATGTTAAAAAAGTATTAAAAAAAACTTTCTTTTCAGTAACTAAATTATAGGAAATTCGTATTTTTATTAAATTTGTATTTATAATCCTTAATAGGTACTATATATTACATGATTTATTATACTCTTGTTTTAATTTAAGTGATTTTACTTAGAAAGCAATAGCACTTATTTTGTGTAAAAGAGTTTAAAAGCTTACATAGAAATCACATTCACATTCACAAGTCACATTCGATATTAATTTTTTCAAAGCTCATGAAAAGTTCGTCTGTTTCATAAACATTTACTTTTAATAATTATAGTTTATTAGTTATAATTTATTTAAAAGCTTAAGTGTTAGTAAGTGGGGTCTTTACTTAAAAAAAAACATTGTTCCGGAATATTTACTACACATTATTAAAATTTATAACACCCCAAAAAGTATGCTACGTTTTGCCCAAAAAAAAAAAAAAGACCAAGACTCACCTCCTAATCAAAAATGTTGCCAATGTTGTTATTCTCCAATCTGCAATCGGGACCCAGACTAGCTAGTTAATAGCTCGGCTTTCTTTCGGTATTTAATGTGCTTGTTTATCGTCCGCTTTATTAGTTAGATGATGGGTTTTGAGCAGCGTTTAACGAAGCGTGACTCCAGCGAGGGGAGCGGGTGGCGGGGGCAGCAGTTGCGACGTCCTGGCAGGAAGGATGATGATGAGGGTCCTGGTGTGTGAGTGGGTGCTGCTCCTGCTGCTGCTGCTGCCTGCGTTTTTGGTGGCTGGCTTTGGCTAGTGAGGCCGCGGCTCGCTAGTCTCACATGAATTTCGTATACTTTTTACGTACAATTTATTGCCAATTTAAGCGATTTAATTTATTTAAATTTATTATAAAGAAGGCAAGACAAAGAGAGAAATACAGAGAGAGAGAAAGAGTGGGTGAGTGAGAGAGCGGGAGAGAAACGCAGCGTATACGTAATATCAAAATACAATGGTATGCGTAAATATTGATAGAGCGAATTTCGCTTTGTGTGTGTCGGTGTTTGTGATGCGTCTCTTTGCTCTTATGAGTATGTGTGTTCGTAAGAGTGTGTGTATGTCTGTGTAAGCAGAGAGAGAGTAGGAGGTTGGCAAATTCGCTTTTCCCTCAAAGAAAGCAAATTCAGGATAGAGATTTTCTTAGGGCCATTTCTTTCGTCCTTTGGTTTTTTTTGTGACTTCTGGCCTGCCTCTTTTTTGCCTCAATTGAGCTTTTCTCTTTCTCTCACACTCAGACACTTGATTTTGCTCTAGGAAACTCTTTTTACAACTTTAATTTATTTATACATTAATTTTTAAGTCAAATCAGCTTCTTTTCCGTTTTATAAAATTATATTTTCTTTGTATTATTTCCTGGTTTTTGCTTGTGCTCTGGGCTGCATCTCCACAATAATCATGTGGAAAAATCAATATCCCCGCAAGTGGCTCACATGCGTTTTCACTTTCAATGATAGCCCATTTTTCTCAGCTTCTTTCATTTTCGCATTGCACATTGGGAATTTTCAATTTGAAATTTTCTTGCGTAGCTGCCATTTTTTCTCGATATTAACTGCGAAAAATTCTGATACACAAAAAATGTTCTCCTTTTTAGTCAGCGCGTGCTAAACATACACACACACGCACCCACACTCACACATACACACGCGCACAACACTTTTCGAGGCTTTCGATGGCGATTTTCATTTATATAACAAAGAGCAAAACACTTTAACACATTCGCTTTGTTTTCTACCAATTATTTGTTTAATTTGCGTTAATTATTTCAGCCGTCTTTGCAGAGATTTTCCCTGAATTTTGCAACTTTCTATGTGGCTCTAGAATTTTTCTTTTCCATTCACCTTCAGCCTAGCGCTTTGTACTTCAGCAGTCAACTTCCACGGTCGATGTTCATTCGCGTTTTGGCCCACACGCTCAAGGAGCAGCGAGGAAAAAGCTTGGGCCACTCGCCAAGAGGAGAGAGCGAACCGGTTGGGGCATCGATTTTGGTGTGCTGGCCAGCGGGTGACCGGGGGTTGGTTAGAGGCCCGAAGCTTTTGGCCAGTGGAGACCTCGGAGGGGAAAAGGGTTTCAGCTAGCTGCACTTAGCACAGCCCTTACGATTTTTGCAAAATAATAAAAGAATCCTTAATACCTTTACGCATTTCTGTTTTAAATATTAAAAATAGGCCTTACAGAAGCTCACGTTTTTAATTTGTATTTAAAAGAGAGAAGCAGAGTTAATAAGGCACGCACACTTAAAAACTGCTTTTAACATATGGTTTTAAAGTGTTTTAAATTTGTTGTTTATTGAAATATTTTGTCTTCTAATTATGATTTTATTTTATATATGTATTGTATTGTTTAAATAAAATATTTAATCAATCTTTTATCAATGCATTTTTTTTCTGATAAAATAGTTACCTTTTATTTTTGGATTGACTTGCTTGTGTTTTTTAAATGTTTTTAAGAATACTCGTGAGTCAGAATTTCTCAAACGGGCCACCCAAAAATGTTCAATCGCGTTTTAATTTGAAACCCACTTTTTTGCATAGTACTCTCAATATAAAAAAGGTAATTTGAAGGATTTTGGCCAAAAATTTTTTTGCAGGAGATATTGACAATCAAAGTTGTGTTTTTATTCATTTTCCTTTATTTTCTTTTATTTTCTTTTATTTTCAAACATTTATCACAGCCTTTTTTTTTGCAAGTTTATGGACCGATTTTAGCAAATCCACCGAAAATGGAACCGTCATTGAACACAATTCAGACACATTTTTTCGGTCGATAAAATTAAAAATTAGGTATTTTTATTTAAGTTTGTTTTTTTTTAAAATAAACCTCCGTCTTCTGCGCCTTCCACCGAGTTGAAAAAATCTCAATGATGGTTCCTGTCATTTCCAAAATTAACGCGTTGAGAAAAAAAATGGCCCGCAGTCAATAACAAAGTTTTTGGTACTAGAACGTCTTAAAGTGGGGTTTTTACCCTAAACTGGTAATTATTCAAAAAGTCATTTTTTTATTTTAATAATTTAGTGATACCAAATCAAAAAAGATTAAATTCTTAATCAAAACCAGTTTACAGAAAAATTTTAGCGTGGCTGTTTTAACTAAGAACGAAATCGAAACTTTGATCGTATGTACATTATGCAGCTAGGGTTTGACTTAAAATTTTTCTGTAAACTGTTTTTGATTAAGAATTTAATCTTTTTTGATTTGGTATCACTAAATTATTAAAATAAAAAATGACTTTTTGAATAATTACCAGTTTAGGGGTAAAACCCCACTTTAAGACGTTCTAGTACCAAAAACTTTGTTATTGACTGCGGGCCATTTTTTTTTCTCAACGCGTTAATTTTGGAAATGACAGGAACCATCATTGAGATTTTTTCA
Source organism: Drosophila oshimai (assembly GCA_018150695.1). Lineage (NCBI taxonomy): Eukaryota > Metazoa > Arthropoda > Insecta > Diptera > Drosophilidae > Drosophila > Drosophila oshimai. The sequence goes on along the minus strand of JAECWM010000315.1, from coordinate 220,571 downwards.
ACTCGGTGGAAGGCGCAGAAGACGGTGGTTTATTTAAAAAAAAAAAACAAACTTAAATAAAAATACCTAATTTTTAATTTTATCGACCGAAAAAAATGTGTCTGAATGTGTGTTCAATGACGGTTCCATTTTCGGTGTATTTGCTAAAATCGGTCCATAAACTTGGCTGTGATAAATGTTTGAAAATAAAAGAAAATAAAAGAAAATAAAAGAAAATAAAGGAAAATGAATAAAAACACAACTTTGATTGTCAATATCTTCTGCAAAAAAATTTTTTGGCCAAAATCCTTCAAATTACCTTTTTTATATTGAGAGTACTATGCAAAAAAGTGGGTTTCAAATTAAAACGCGGTTGAACATTTTTGGGTGGCCCGTTTGAGAAATTCTGACTCTCGTCTAAATTAATAAAGCAGTCAGAACCAAAACAAATACAATAAATGGATTTTTATTTAAGACTTATATATTTTTTCAATACTATTTTTAGTAAAATTATTAAGTTTATAATAATACTATAAAGCTAAAAGAAGTAATCAAAATATTAAAAAATTAAAGCCTATATAATATCTATAACGGTTTTTCTAAACATCTTATTGCAGTAACTTTATACAGTAACTTTAAAAAAATCTTAAAGCATCCCTACCTGAAGTTTTCTAAACTTTACTCTCTCGATTCTCCAAAAGAATGTAAACATATGACTTGTGACCACATGTAAGGTTGAAAGCTTTTTCAAAACCTGTTCGCAGGATATTATCGGGTGCATGCGTACTGAGACGGAAATGTCTCAATGACACACAAAGTTGTGAGCAAGGACATTACTATAGTGTGTGTGTGGGGGTGACAAAGCTTAAGGATTAAGTTTAGTTTCAAAAAGCTGCCGCATTGGGCTTTTTCCGGATGTTTGAACAGTCGAAAAAAGCTGTAAATTAGGGACTCAGAAAAACGTGCAGAGGGCGCCAGTGTATCGTATAAAAAACCACCCACAAAACTAAACAATTCTACCAAATCAAAATGCATGAGGAGCATTGTTAATAGCCTTCTGCACTTCCGGTGGGCAATTACGCATGGCAAACACAAATCAAATGGCAAAATTGCGATATGGAAGTCTGCACTCGTGGCACGTGAGCCTCCCCCAAGGATAAGCGCCAATTATGTATTGCGTAATCAAATAAATTTGGCAAAACTATTTAATTTATTTATAAGGCAAACAAAGCGGCCTGCTGCATCTGTGGAGAATATTTGCACTTAATGTATGTATAAACTGTCAACAAAATTCAAATCAAATAAACTATAAATGTCCGTGGGACTGGGACTGGGACTTGAATTTCAGCTTGAGCTGGCCGACGTTTTGTTTGAGTTCGTGCTGAAATCGTTATCCTGTTACTTGTCATTAATTCGACCCTTCGTGCATATTGTTATTCCTGTCGTTATTGCCCTGTATTGTTGTTGTTATTCCAGCTCTGTGCGTCGATCCGTTAAATTAGCCGCTTATCAATTATGTATTTGAATTTAATTGGCCAACTAGAAGTCTCCCGGGACTCGTTTGTCTATCTGATGAACCTGGATTGGTTTTAATGCTTCACACTAATTTGACTTTGAAAAAAAATTGGGGTTGTAAATTAGCAGCATTTTTATTGCAAACATACAATGCATGCACAAAAATACATGTAAATAAATACAACATGTATTTTGATTGGCAAGTTAACTGTAGCGGGGTTCAGACTGCTAAAATAAATCATCTAAAACAACAAAAAGATTTCTGGAATTATTTATCTTTAAATAATTTTAATCTAACAAGGCTCTTTAAATTATTAATAAAAAAAACATAGTTCTATATACAACATTGTTAAAAAATTTAAATTGCTTCCTACTTTCTTTAAAAATAGCAATTCAATTTAGTGCGGAAATGTAGTAATTATGCCTACTTTATAAAATATATATGTTAATGTCTCAAAGAAAATTAAGTTGAATCAAAACATCAAACTCAAAATTTAAAGACATGAATCCTTCCTGGACATGCGAATTAAACGAATCAAAATGTCAGTTAAAAAAAGTCACTCTGATCGAATTCGATAGGAAACCGATTTGAAGAATGACCAAAAATGATTGTTGGCTTTTTTGTGTGCGGCTGCAATTGAATTTTGTGTGATTTTGGTTATTTGTCGTGGTTATTTGCTCGACACAGGGCCGGCCAGTGAGATTTATTCATTAAATAATGTGTGGGAAGCCCTTCCCTTTTTCAGATGATGCTTTCTCATGCGTCATGATTTTCTACAAATAAATTGATTTCAGTTTTCAACATTAATTTAATAGTTGTTGTTATGGGGTTGGGCCAGTGGTTTGTGCAGTGTTTTCATTGTTATTGCAATTGGCCTTGTTTGGTGGGAATCTGGGATCTGTTGCTGCTGATGGTTACATTTTGTAATTTCATTTCGCACGGCTCCGCGGATTCCGGCAATTGAGCATTATGCATTGCATTTACATATATGCATGAAATCGTTTAATTGCAATTCAGGGGATTTTTATTTTTTTTATTTTCGATTTTGGTTTTAACTGTTTGCATTGTTTGCGACCAATTTGCAGCCAACATTCTGCCATTTCGTATACCGCCACCAAAAGTCGGTTGATATTTCTGACGACCCCGCACATAATCGTAAACCAAAGTTGGAATTTCCATTTACAATTTTTACGATTCCCGTCATCGTCGTTAATAAAGCATAATATGTTGACCTCAGAGCTCTCAGAGCGAAAGCCATAATTCTGCCCTCAGTTTTGCTGTGGCTTCTGCGGATTTCTCCCACTTTTGTTGTGCCAACCGCTAAAAGCAATTTGCATTATTTGCACTTGTTTCTGGTTAAAAGTGTTGGCTACTGACGTTAATTTGACGCATTTGGCTTAGGAAATAAAACAGATGGGACTGCTTCATTTAAATCGGGCTTAAGGACAAGAGGACAAGTGATAAATTTATACAAATACAGAAAAAAATTATTTTAAAGAATCATCAATAGGATAAATATTTTTCAAGATTTTAATTTGTTATTAAAATTACTATAATTCTCTTTAAAATTCTTTGGAAACCACTAAGATAAGAAAGAGTGGTCTGTGAAACTATTTTATATATATTAAACAAAATATTTACAAAATAATAATTAATACTTTACGTTAGTATTAAACCAGTATAAATATAAATATTTAGTGTGGTCAAATATTATTTCTTGGCGCTGTGGTAACTTCAATCAAGGATCAAACTTATTACTTAACTCCTTTGGCCCCCGACCACTGTGTGCCAAACTTTTTGCCTGCCATCTTGGCATAAATATCTCCAGGGGCCAGGAAACAATTTAATCAATCACCCCGCAACTATATAATAAGGCACAAATCTGGCGGAAGAATAACCTGTTTGACTTCCGAAACTTCCATTGCGTAAATTGATAAATCCTTTAATGTTTCCCCTTTGCACAACACACACACACAGGACCTATGTAGAAAGGCAAAAAGTACAAGTTGTACAGTAGGGCGTGACACAATGACACACACACATAAACATGACCATGGGGATACGGGAGAAATCAACTTTCGATTTCGTCGAAATAAATCCACTTTACAGATTGAGACGACTGTGGAACGTGAGGACATGGGGGAATTTCAATTCCTTCTAAGCACGACTACGGGGACAAACTCATTGAACGAGGACGAAGACAGAGTATGTGCATTGCGACACAGCAGTGGTCACAATAATAGCAATAAAATCCATGGGACTCTTAAATTTTTGTTTGATATTATTAGATAAAATACATACATATTTTTGGCAGAGCAAGAGTTTACAGAACTAAAATCCACTTAATCAGTTTTAATTTTCCTGACCCAAAAAAGTCCAGATTTTTTCTGTACATCGCCATGAATGAATTCGTAATGCTGTTTAATTGATTGGGGAATACTTATGATGATTTTACCATAAAAGTGCAATTTCAACCTTTTAAAATGGTTTTTACCTTCCGTTAAATAATAAATCAATCGGAAACAGTTGAAAGCATTATTCAAGAACGCTAATATTTTGACAAGAGCTGTATGGAGATGCTGTGCGCAAATAATTGAATTCATCAAAGTTAACTCGCACAATTGTGAAATGCTTGAGCCACAGCCACCGCCAATGCCTCAAGCTCTTAAGGATTGCTGTCCCGATTTCCTTTGCTTTCGAGTTTAGTTCTGTAAACTTTGGTGTGGGTTTCCTTTGATGACGGAGACAGCGGCAGCTAAATTCGCTAAAAGAATGGCGCACATAAAAGATTTGCGAATTGACAAAGTGCAAGTAGGTCTTAGGGCACGAACATGCCAAATGAACGGGTAGGCAGGACGGCAGGCAGGCACCTCATAAGCGAGCACGTGTGTGCGAGTGCCTCTAAGGACATCCCCAGGACATCCAACGAAAGACACACACTCGCACACACAGCAACAAACAACTCGAAATCCATGTCAGTGTCACGTAGCAGAGTGTGCCCAAAACAGGAACAATAACAACACCATCGGCAGCCAAGGCAGCAACAAAAAAACAAAACAAAAGCCATATAAAAACAACAACAAAAGTGTGCTCGAGACGATACAGAAACGGATACTGTCAATATGACTAAACCTAGATACACTAATAGATTTTTAGGCGAGTTAGGTCTAAGCCTAGATACACTAATAGATTTCTGTAGATAAGGGTCTAATCCTAGACAAACTACTTGATTTACCAGACTGTCGTGAAAAAGACTTTTTACAATTTATAACACGAATATAAGCAAATCTTTAACTTGAAAAAGCTTGAAATTTATCTGAGACTTTCATTAAATAAGTAATAAAATAAGAATTTAAACTAAAAAAACTGGGTCACAGGGAAATCGACTTTATTTTCTTAAAAATATTATTTTTATTAAATATTTATTCTTGATAACAAATTAAAGCTTTTGTTGTCAAATATTGTGTAAGTCAAATAATTATTTAAGAAATTTAATCTTAATGTTTACCCTATAATTTGGGAAAAAGGATACAGATTAGAACGATTTAAACATGCTTTGTTATAAATCATGTTTAAGGATTCAACAACCGGAAAAATAAATTGGTGATAGTTATAAATAGCACTGAACGAACTGTTTGAATTTGACAATTTATTATGGCAATTTGGTTAATTAAAATATATTTGCTAATTCTAAACGACAGACAATACCCTTAAGTTCATCAAATATCCCCAATGCACAGCCAACCAATATTCCGAGTACCTGAAGCCAAGCCCATCTGCTCCATCTATTCAGGTTCTTACTTCATCTGCGGCCCCTTCTTTTACCAATTTCATGGCCTTCATTGTTTTTCCTGCTGATTGGTGCCTTTTGTGTGTTTTTTTTCGTGTTCAGTATCTGTGTTTGTTTCTTCATCTGCCTTTCTTGTTCATCACAGCATGTCAAGCTGCTTCATTGGCATGCCCAACGTCTCAAGGATACTTTCCGCTCGCATTGCGTATACGCCACGTTGCTCGCTCCGTTGATTAAGTCGCTCGTTCTCTGTGTTTAATCAATTATGCGACGCTTGCAAATTCACGTAGCTGCTCGAGTTATTTTCGCTAATCACTGGAATACAATAAACATAAGCCCTTAAAGTCCCCGGAGATGCCGCACTTCATTCAAAGGGCTCCCCGAATGGCTTACGGCGACTTCAAGTGGTTTTATAGATGCCGGAACAATTTTCCCCCCTGCTCCCCATTTTCCTGGGTCATTTTTCATTCTGATGAAAATATTGATTTCGATTCTCCATAGCCTCCTACCATCTCCGTCCGCGACGTCGACGTGATGTTGATGTCCGTTTGTCAGTCTAACGATTGCTCCTTCAGTGGTTGCCTAGGTCCTCAATGAAAAAGGGAAACTTTTCCCGATTACATTCGTTTGCCCATCGACCCATCAGTCCTTGTTCGCGTCCTCTGTTTCGTTCCCCCCAAAGATTTATGAGTTGTCCGTTTTGGAGTCTCGGGGAGGCAAAGAGGCAAATGAAATATCGCCAGTGGGCAAATATTTGCGATGCGGAAGGCGCGTGATTCGATTCAGAAGCCAAACGCAACGAGGTGAGCTCGGCTCCATGGCTCCGTGCTCCCAGTTCCAGTCGAAAGCAAGACAAATCAATGGCCAACCGCCGGAGTGCACCTGCCACGCACAGTGGGATTAAAAAGATATGTATGTATGAAAAAAAGGAATTTGTTAAAAAAACTTATTCATTTCAGTCAGCCTAGTCAGCCTTTGTTAAATACTTTGCAAGAATAAATACCTGTTTAAAAATAAAATTTAAAAGCTAACTTATCAAATTATTCAAATAAGTTTTTTTTTAAAATGTTTTTAATATTTGTAAATATGTATTCATTTGTTTGAAATCGTTTATAAATACTTAACATGTTTTTAATTCCTCAAAGCAGCTTATATACACTCTGAAGAAAACTTATTAATATTAGGAGAATTGGAATTATTTTTTTCTTAATTATACAAAATTAAACTTGATACTGATACAATGCTATAAAAAAACATTTTACAAAAATGGCAAGGGTTGGATACTTTATTACGAATGTACTGTTAATAAAAACAAAAGTAATTTATAGCTTTTTTATTACGTCATTAGGTTATTATTTTGAAAAAAGTTTTAAAAGATTATTAGAAAAGTTTATTTTTAATTATGATATAAATTATTCATATAAAAAACATTTAAAAGGCTTGATTTTAAATACATTTTTTTTTTAAAGAGCTACGCAAGAACACGCGTGTTTACCACCGTTGCATCGTTTAAATATTTAACATTGCTTAGCTCCTGGAATTGCGAGTCCTGGCTGACAGGTAATAAGGTCATCAAAACGCCAGTTCGATGCGGTTTTGTCGACTGATTTATGAAGTTGTGTGGTCAGCATGCAGCAAGGATTCAGGACTCTGGCGGAAGACGCCGAGGGGGTGGTGCAAAAAGAGGGGCAAAGTGCAGCCAGCCAGCCATGACAACTCAATTGAGGACATCGCGCATACGCCACGTTGTTCGCCGTCACCTTTGGGGGATGGCAAGGATGTGTCGCTTGGTCAGTCACAGATTTCGCCTTGTGCTCTCCTCCTTCCGTCCGGCGGCATTTTTTTTTTTTGGAAAGCGATTTATAAACGTTGCAAGCATAAATAAACAAACAGATGTTGGGCAAAAAAATAAGACCAGGACATCGCATAAAGAACTGACTGGCAACATGTGCCTGGCCTTCGGTTTTTCTCGCTGTATTTATTTACTTTTGCTCTTTTATAAAATATTTTTTAATGCAGCCACAGGGCTGCCAATTTGTGCAGATTTATAGAGGCTGCCAACGTTCTGCCCCCGGGAATAAAACCAAAAAAAAAAGAAAATGTACATGACCGACGTTCTCTGTTGACAATCGCCACAGGAAGTGGGCAAGCAAGTTGCCAAGGATGCCTGAAATGTGCATGGTTTTTGTTGCAGCTCCTGTTGTTGCAAAAGGGTCATAACTGATTGCTGCAAACACTTACGAAGGGGTGAGAACAGGGAGGAGGAGCAGCAGGAGGTGGATGGGGTCCCAGAAAACTCGCCGGTTGACTGGACAACACAGCCAAAACAGGATAAAGGACGAGGGACGAACACAATGCTGCGCATTGAATGAGCATTTGAAGGCTGTTTTTGCAACTATCCTTGGGCATTCGGGTAACTCGTGCCCTCAACAAATTTTTTTTTTTTGGTGTATCTAACTTTAAAAAAAATACATAAATATTCCTTAAAATTAAATAAATGTCTTCAAATCTAAGAGTATGATTTTGTATTTCTTTTATTGAAATAAGTTTAATATAAAACAAAATTCACTTTTTTCACAAACTATAATTATTTAATTTGAGTAAACTAGCTTTTTAGTAAACTTTAATTTAAAATGTTAATTTTACTATCATAATTAAATGATAATAGAATCACTTAAACCTGTTTTAATTTGTGTTTTAGGTTTATTTTAAATTTTATTTATTAGAAATCAAATCGACATATAGCCATCATAAGAATTTGTAAAGGAACTATGTATTTAAATTAACATTGTGTTGAATCTAATTAACCAAGTAGACAATTAATAATGGGTATCTTGGTTTATGAAACAGACTTCAATAAATAATAAATATAAATTATTTGTACTGTTGCAGTCTGTAAATCATATGAAATTATTTGTATTAAAAATCTGTTATTTTCCTAAATGGCTTCGGGGCATAATCCTCAGTGAATACCCATGATAAAACAAAAGTACATGCGTTGGGTTAAGGCAAATAAAGAATCGGGGGGCTTGTCCATGCGAGGGGATAATAGATTTAGTATGTTATGCCTGACAGTTTACAAGGCTGTCAGCCACTGGCTGTTGTTTCCCTTGGTTTATTGTTGTTTGTTTGTATTTTTGCACCGTGGAGACTGCAATTGAATTGCTACCCCCTCGTCGCCTGGTCTGGTCATCGCATCCCATCGACATATAGCCATCATTAACATTGACCAGCGTCATCGACATCGTCGTCATCGCAGGATGTGGTGCAATTTGTTGCTGCTGTCGCTGTGTAAGTGGGCGTGACTGTCTGCCCAAATATGAGCACCGGAAATTAGCACACAACCGCCACGCCCCCGTCCGCCTCCGAAATTGTGGCGAAAATTGAATGGACATGGGACATGGGACATTGGACATGGGACGAACCCGTGGCAGTATAATTACTTTTGTCCCTGAACTGGGAAACTGGGAGCAAGGGCTTTTAGTGGGGCCACAGCCAGCAATCCATCTCCGATGACCCGGCGGCATCACCGGATCTTAATTAACAAAGGGGCTCAAATTAAAAGCTAATCAGCCACTTGACCACTTTGTCCACTTGACCCGACCCACAGAGGAGAGCTCCTTCGGTGCTCCTGGCTCCTGGGTTTGCGGTCACACAAATGGATTTATGATGCATGGCAAACAAATGGGAACTACTTCAGAAACTTCTCACACATTTCAACCAGAAGCACTAGCTTTCCACTTTTCCATTTCCCATTTCCACCCAACATAACTGCAAATCAAACAAGTTCAACTTTTACAATGATTCGGTTTTAAGATGTTTTTGTGAGGAGTTTTTACCACTACCAATATGAAAAATTTATAAATAACTTTAAATTATTTAATTCATATTAAACAAGCATTTTTCAAACCATATAAATGTTCTTAAGGTAGTCCTCTACCGTCGCGGTTTGAAAAAATCGATTTTTTTTTTAGCATAATTTTAAAGAAGACGATCATAGAAATACGCCAGTAAAAGCGTTTTGTGGAAAAAACATTCCTTCATGGGTATTCGGGACTTGGGAGTCATGCACTTGCGGCCGTTTCCAAGCGCTACTTTGTCTTTGTACGCGTTTTCCCAAAAATTGACTTTTTTGAAAGTTTTGGTAAGACTTCTACCAGTAATATTCATCGGATTCATCTCATTTTTGGCACAATTATTCAGAAAACATGTCCCTATGTTTTCCCGATCCGGATTTTAAAAATTTTAATTTTTCGAATTTTTACAGCCTCCAAATTATGAAAAAACATTCTGAAAATTTAACATATTTGTAGAATGTTGGAGATTAAAAAAAAAAAAAGTCCCGATCGGGAAAACATAGCCAACGTAACAATAATTTTTTTTATTTTTTTTTTTTTTTTTTTTTTTTTTTTTTTTTTTTTTTTTTTTTATGGAATTTTCTTATAAAAAAAAAAATTTAGGCTGTCAAGTTATAAACAAATTTCACTTTCTTCATTTCTGACAACGACATCGTTTTTCAAAAACCTTTTTTTCAATAATAGTTTAATGAATGGCCACAAAGTCGGGCCTTCAAATTTGAGAAGGACATTTCAAGAGTTCATCCAACTTAAATTTTATCCTTACATTAAGGCCAACTTTTTTTTTTTTTTTTTTTTTTAAAAAATTTTTTTTTCTATTTTTTTTTTTTTTTATTTTATTTTTTTCTTCTTTTTATTAAAATCATCTAATAATAATAATATTAAATATTAATTTAAATAAATTTAAATTTATTTTATATTTTTTCACAAGTGGGCATACTTTTTGATAAATTTTTGTTTTTTTATTTTTTTTTTTTTTTTTTCCCCCCTCCCCCCCTCCTTTTTTTTTTTTAAATTGGGGGACGTAAAATCGGGGTGGGTGGAATTTACCCAGTGTGACCGTTGAGGGTTAAATGATTTTAAAGTCGGCAGATGTACCAATCAAATAAAAAAAAATTCATGAAATTATTTCAGTAGTTCTTTCCCAATAAATTTTTGAAAATAAGCTCGAAATTTGGGCCTGACGGTAGAGGACTGCCTTTAAAGTAGTTTTTTTCTTAAAATTAAAATTTTTAAAATTTCTTTCAACGTAATAATTTTTTATAATTTTCCATTAAAAAATGTTGAATAGGGTTGTTGGGTTTTTACAATTTTTTAAGAAAGTTTTTCGGTTTTAAGTCTTATGTAAATAAGTCACTCAAACATATCATATAAAAAATAAAAGCTTAATTTAAAAAGTTTAGCTGAAAGTATAAGTATTTCTAGTTTAAATATTGAAAGGATTTCTTGTTTGTCGTAAAACTAATTTAAAATGCCCAAAAAGAAAATACAGATGCTTAAATACTTTTAAAATGTCCTTACTGGTTAAATTCCTTTTTTTTATTATTTTTCTTCCCCAGTAATCCTAGAAAACAACTTCTTTCCAAGCGTTTGGAAAGAGAAAAATTTTCGTATAGCCCAGGAAACTTTCTCGTACACATCCGTAAGCCCAAGTAAAGTAAGGGAAAATGCTAAACCGAGCACAGAAGCAACTTTGCGTGCTTTTGTGCAGCGTGCTTTTGTGAGCGGCAACTTCGTTTGCACCCATTTTGAAAATCAGAAATGTGGGTGAGCGTGTGTGTGTTTGGCATACATTAGCATCTCTCTTGTGTTGTGCTCTGTGTGTGTGTGCTGCATACGTTTAGGCGCAAATGCAATGTACTGCACAATTGCTTATGAAATTGAGCAAACAAAATGGTGGAATGCCAGCTAATGAGCCGAGCTGCACTCAAAGGTTAACGTAAAAAGAAGGGCAAAGTCCTGGTAATGGTAACTAAATGGTAATAACCCGTGATTGTCGGTATAAGGAATATTATTTCTACACGATTTAAACACCAAAAAGGGTCTAAAATTAATTTTTTTTATTTATTTTTTTTATCGATAACATAACATGTCCTTACTATATTTTGTGTCAATTCTTCTTAATTCTTAAACTTTTATCTTATTGCATATGTGAAGATAATTGAATTGAGTTTGATTGAACATTATAAATGATAACTTTATTAAATTCAACGAAAGGGTGTTTACGACTACTTAAGATTTCAAATTTCAGTATATTTAATATAATTTAAAAGCATGTTACTTTGGATATGTGTGTGGCTTGATCTTGACCTCCACACGAGTTCTTAACTCTCTTCTGGTTGGAATTATTTCAACATTCTCAGTGGTGTAATTATTATCTTTTGGAGATTCACTAGAGTGGTTGCTTATGATGGGAGTGTTATCCTCATTATGTTCTCTAGTTTCTGAACAATTTTTTCACAATGTTACGCTTTATTTCACGGTCATTGTTGGATAAAACACAACTGTAGGGTCAGGAGCCCAACTGCTGGCTTACAGTCGCCTGAATCCAACTTGCCTTGTTAGGATTTGTATAATCTCTGACTAACACTTCTTGCCCTTGTCTAAAACTTACCTTGCGCTTGCCCTTATAGTTTACAATAGATCGCTGCAGTCTACTTTCTATGCGCTCTGTGACTTTGGATGGTTTCAAAAACGAGAATCTGGTTTTTAAATTCGACCTAAAAATAACTTAGCTGGTGATTCCCCTGTTGTGCAATCAACTGTGGTTTTGTAGTCTAATAAAAATCTGTTCAAAACAGTGTCAAGATCTTGGTAGTTATCACCTTTTACGTTCGCGTAAAGGGATTTTTTTATAGTTTTTACAAAATTTTCAGCTTGTCTGTTTGTCGAAGAGTGTCCAGGAGCTGTTAAAACGTGCCTTACGCCATTATTTAACATGAAAGTTTTGAAATCATCAGAAGTAAACTGGCGACTAAAAAGCCGTATCTGCAGAACAAGTCTCTCAAAATTCTCATCTAAACAATGAAATGATCTCCTTTGTTTAAAACACTTTGACCCATTTTGAATAAGAGTCATTGACTGTCAACAAATAAAAGTTTTGTATGTGAATTCGGCTCAAAACTTGACCGTTTGTTTTCTAAGGGATCAAGAACAAGACTGCAATTGTTGACATGGCTCAGACTGTATGATCAGCTATTCTATTTGAGTATCCATTCCAAGCCACCAAATATATGAACGCGCTAACATTTTTATTTTAACAATTCCTAGATGAGATCTGTGCTGTGTTACTTGAAATTAACACATGTTTTCTTAGTTTGGTGGGGACTACTACTCGATATCCCCTTATAATGCAATCAAATTCTACTGGCACTTCACTTGCCCTGCTCTTAAAACCAGAAAAGTCCTTACTGGTTGTTGTAAAATAAATGTTATAGTCGTTATTAGATTCAATGAATTGAATAAAGTTATTTTATTTAAAATCTCTAGCCTTCTTCAACTGTGGCACTCTAGACAACCCATCTGCTATATTGTACGGAACCTGTACATACTCAACATAATATTCTGCATCCGTGCGTATGCCATCTGGGGTAACCCTTTGGTTTCTCCAAAATTGCCCAATAGGAGTTTATGGTCTGTCCTTAAAGTAAACCTATTTCCCAAAAGGTATTGTTTAAGTATGGTAACGCAATAAATAATTGATAAGGATTCTTTTCAAGAGTGCTGTAGTTGTGTTCTCTTTTTGACAAAGCTCTAGAGACAAATGCTATTGGTTTAAGTCTGTCATCAAAACTGTGCGACAAAATGCCACCCACTGCATTGTTGCCTGCGTCAGTTGTGAAAACAACAGGTTACTTTGGATTAAAATTAACAAATACCTGGTCAGAAGTTACGTCTCTTTTAATCGCATCATATGCCTTTTGGCATTCTTGAGACCAATCGAATTTTACCCCTTTACGAAGTAATATATGTAGTGCGCTCATTTTCTTTGCAAAATTAATATTCCACCAGACGAAGTTAAAGACACACTAAATATAAAAAAGTCTTAATTAGTAGGTACAATCATCGTTTTCTCCGAATTGAGATTTTGCTACATAAGACACAGATTTTGATTTTAATTTACAAACGCTCCAGAAATGGATGTCCGATTTTTCCTTGCAGATTTTGAATGACTCGTTGCTTAGAGAAAACTCCGGAGTGGCTGATGTTTGATAAAATTTAGGTGTTGAGGTTGGAGCCGTCATCTTAGCTTTTTTTGTCATCAGCCATTTAAATTTTGTATTTACAAAACTTTGTTTTTGTCTGATGTATATTAATGCACCGTATTTAAATCCTCGTCGCCAATTTGAAGTGTATTACACTAATGATTTAATCTTATTCTTTGTTATCCAGTTTCTTTTATTTTTTTATTCCAGTCAGCCCGCATTCCATTCCTATTGTAATCTTAACTTACGATCTTGTATATAAGTATCGATAACATAACAGATATTGTCCATTTTAGCCCCATATTCATTAAAAAAGCCTAAAGTTATTTACTATTTTCTTCAAAAAATATTGATAAAGCGATGAATAATAAAGGACATGGCCCTTACACCCCCTGCTTTCCAGAAGGAAACAAACTCATTAAAATGTTGCTGGCCAGTCAACCAGTCAACAACTTTGGGCCACAAAACAAGCCATTAAAAAATGTTTAGTACATTGACTATGGCAGAGACAGCCGCAGAAAAAGCAACAGAAACGACAGCCAACTGCCAAACAAGTTCAAAAAAAAAAAAATAAACGAAAAAATAGAAGAACAAAATTGAAGGCAAATGTTTAGAGGAAGTTTAGCAGAGAGTGGTGAAAAAGTTAAAGCAAAAGCGAAAAAACACGAGTGTCCCCAGGGTGCATTTAAGGGGTGTTACACCACCCCCTCCCCATTCCATACCATTCCATCCCACTTACCTGTCACGTGTAAAATGCCGCCAACGGCCGAAAGTCCTTCATCCCTCTGCTTTCCCTTTCCGAGTGTGTCCTTTTGTGCCCTGTTCATGTAAATTGAAAACAGTCGCCAAACGGCATTAAGAAAGCGAACGAGGCAATGAACTGGGCTTTGTGCCCTTGTGTGTAAATTAAAAATTAACTGTCGCCAGGGATAAATTGCCAAATTGTACGAACGACACGACACGGATGGCAACAGGCAGCAATTGTTGCTTAAATGAGAGATTTTTTGTTGTTGAGTTAAGCTGATACAAGCAAAAACTCATCAAAGGTTGTGAGTTGATTTTTTATGTTGGGAAAGTGGTACGTTTAAAAAGGAAAGGTAAATAAGATTATTTTTTCCATATTTCAAGCGTATGAAAATTAGTTTATAATAATTTATTTTTAGTTATTAAATTAAAGATTTTAAGTGTATCTTTATTTGGAAAGATTTTGTTGTGGCATGTTTTAGCCAAGTTATACCACAAAAGATTCCCACAAATAAAAAGTTATACTTTGCTAGACTCTTAAAATAAAATTTTTTAAAAAAGTCTTACTTAAGATACAAATCCTTTTCATCATTTTAATAACTACAGCAATACTTACTTGAATTTAAAATAATATTTTTTATTTATCTTACGTATATGCAAGTAAACGTTTATATTTGATCATTCTATTTAGAGAGATTTTTCCTTAAGTTTAAATAAATATTGATTAATTCAAAAAACGTACTATATTGTTGTACCTTTTAAATTCTTGACTTCAAGACACCCATTTATAGTGAGCACCCCACTCTTGCTTGTGTTGAACAAATCTAATCTGCTAATAGTAGCCGACTCCAGATGCGGTACTCCGCCCACTTTGAAACATTTCCATTCATATACTTTCACATAGATTCACCGAGGGCAGTCGTGCAAATCTAGAAATAAACTTCAAAGCATTTAACATCTGCCCACTGACCAAGAACGCCCCCGACTCGCAGTTGATGTAATCTGCACAATGCCATGGCAGAGTTTTAATTGCTATGACACTGCCAAGACACGGATGACTGGACTGGATAAGGGGAAAGGATCGGGATTGGGACTGAGGATTTGTACCGGGATCGGCTGGGCCCCGCTTGCCGTTGTCGTTTTCTAATTTGATAAAGATAAAAATCATTTTGCAAACGCCCTCGACGATGTCGCCGTCAAGTGTGCATGCCTCTGACAGAAGGACTGGTGGACACCGAAAACAGGACACTCCCATTCCAGGACACGCTCCCGCAGCTCGTTGGCTGTCGCTTAATTGAATGCTCATTTCAACGAGCTAGGGTCCAGCTCCCCGGCTCAGCTACGTCGCCGGCTTTAATTGCATTTTTATTTCATTTCCCAGCAATTATCGCAGGTTCGTGTGCAAATTCTATAAACCCACGGTGGAACGAGCAGCTGCACTAAGAAAAATTGCAGACAGATATTTATTTTTATGTAAAAATTTCCATAGATCTAAGGCACATTTGTGCAACATTTTAAAAAAGTAGGTATATAATATATTATTTGAAATATTTAAAATGATTACTTACTTAAAATGAAACTTATTGGGTTCAAAACTTCCAAAATCTAAAATATGCAAATCTTAATGCTTAGATTTGTAATTTGATAAATACAAATTAAGTCTTATTTAGACAACAAACGTAATTCTAATCTAAATTCTTTTTCTTAGTTTAAACTTACCAGTACAAATTTTTTATTTTCTCCGACTTAAGTTAAAATTTCTAGTATTTTAAAACACACATAAATTAACAAGAATGTTACATTTTCAACTTCATTCAAAAAGTGTAAAATCGCATTCTGTTTTTGATAAATAACACAGGCCGACAAAATTTCGACAACTCATGTTGACTAAATGATGGTAGCCGATTCTTATAAAATTTTCGCCGTAGAATCGATTCTGACCTGAAAATATCGATTGGCTCAGTTTTCGAGCAAAATGAGGTTAAAGGTGCCAAAAACTGCTTTTACACTTTTGAACAGCTATAAATGGAAAAGGAAGAAAGAAAATGGCCTATATAGGATTAAAGAAAGCTTAGACATTACTCTTTAATATCCAATATCAAAAAAGTGGAAGTATTCAAGATATACCTTTTTACAAATTCGGAAATATTTTGCCTTTGATTTGATACAGTATATTAGCATTACCCCAATCTCCCCTACACATAAACTGTTCCCAGTCGCTTAAATTATCATGTATCCACTTTTTTGATATTGGATATTGAAGAGTAATGTCTAAGCTTTCTTTTAATCCTATATAGGCCATTTTCTTTCATCGCTTTTCCATTTATAGCTGTTCAAAAATGTAAAAAGCAGTTTTCGGCACCTTAACCTCATGTTACTCGAAAACTAGAGCCAATCGGATATTTCAAGGTCATAATCGGATTCACTGCAAAATCCTATAAGAATCGGCTACCATCATTTAGTCAAGAAAATTTTGTCGGCCTGTGTAATTAATATAAATATTATTTCATTACAAAGATTTAATACTACTTATATATTTAAATAAAATCAAACAAATTCCATAATGGGAACAACATGTTTAAGATTTATACTTTTCACAGTGTAGAAGACACTGGCTTGAAGCGTCGAGGATGTGGCACCTGCAACATCCTGAAGGCAAGAGGTCAATCGTGTCATGAGTGTATCTGTGCCATGTGCAACTAGTTAGCAGGTCGTGTGTGTGTGTGTGTGTTATGTCCTGCGAAACCGTAATTAAAGGTAGCCAGGACTTTTAGCCAGCACTTTTAGCCAGAACTCCTTTCCAGCTCCTGCTGATATTTATTGTCGTAGCTGCGCTTTCTGCCCTCTTATTGTCAGTGCAAGTCCAAGTTGCTGGTGTTTTCTGTTGCTGCGAGTTGTTAGCAAAGCAATTAGCATGAGTTTGTTATTCCAACACACAGGACACAGGACACGGGACAGGTGGAAAGTAGCAGGCGACGGTGTCCGGCACCTGCTGAAAGTTTAACACCGAACCTGGAATCCTGGAAATAGGAAGCCGGGGGCAACAGTCGCCCCTCCGAATGCCAGCAAATAAGAATTTAATTTATTTACTCTGCAGCGGGCAAAGTGCTGGCAAATGGCCATGTAGCGTTTAACACTTTGCAAACAAATCACAGGTAACTGAAACTTATGAAACAGAGATGTATAGAATGAGGGTTAGAAAGGCAGATTATATTGATAGAGAGTTGGAGGTGTAAAAGAAAAAATTCAAACATAAAATTAATTTCGTTTTACTGACTTTCAGGTTTTCTGTTGCTTGAATATATATTTATTAACAGCGTTTAAAAAATATTCAAAACAAACCGATGTGTGTAAGGACTGTTTAAAAAAAAATTATAAACAAACATATGTTATATCAGTTAGTGTAATTAAAGAAAAGTTAATTCGTGTTCAACCCAAACTCGAAGTCATTTTTTTCTAATCAAATAAAGTTTAGGTAAACTTACCTGCCCTGTGTTAAATTTTTTTTTTCCAAATATAGGCAAACCCTTTAGAATACAAAAGCTTTCTTGGGCACAAAGGTTCACTTTCAAAGGACACCTCACCCCTTTGATCTGCTCTCAACCATTTTCCAATCAGTTTTTCTTACACCGATTCGCTTTCAAATCGAACCCCTCAGTTTTCCAAGCCGTGGCTTAGATTTAGTGCAACTTTCGCCGACCCCAACCCCAAAGTCTGAGCCATCTCATCACTTACTTCGTTCTTGGGCGGTAACCTTCAGCACCTTTTAAGCCGCTTGGCGTGTCCTTCAATGCCTCGAAAAAATCCCATCCGCCTCCTTCTCCCAGCAGACTTTGTTGCTTTGTTATCCTGGCCCCTTTTCTATTGCATTTTATTCACTCGATGGGGAGTTCCTGCTCCGCTTGGCTGCATCGCCACTGGGGGCAGAGGGTTTGATTTCCCCATCATCGTGGATTATGCAAAAAGTTTTTCATTAATGTTGGATTTAGATATTTTTTCACGCTCTGCAACTGCGTTTCCTCTGGCCCTCCTGGTGAGCATTTTTTCGCTAGCTTCCTCGATTTGGTTTGTATTTTTTTTGCTGCGTTTTGGTTGTTGACAACGCAACTTTGGTCCCAGGATACGGTAACTTTTGTGCACCGCAGCGCCGAGCTCAGTGCAATGAAAGTTGGCACCACAAAACACAGATACGTTTGGATAGATAGATAGATAGACAGACAGCTAGACAAACACTTAACAACAGAACCCATGAAGATGCCACAC
This sequence comes from Drosophila oshimai, assembly GCA_018150695.1. Taxonomy (NCBI): domain Eukaryota; kingdom Metazoa; phylum Arthropoda; class Insecta; order Diptera; family Drosophilidae; genus Drosophila; species Drosophila oshimai. Next base: position 202,217 of record JAECWM010000315.1, on the reverse strand, counting down.
GGCGAATTTGCTTCACAAGTGAGCATTTAAATGAAGGATGGATCAAAAGAGTGGAAATGCTTTCGAAGGAAGTTAAATCCAGGTGCATTGGGTAAATTTAAGATAACAGCCACAGTTTTAAAGATAGGTATTTCATTAATGAAAAGGAAATATTTGTCTTTTAAACTTCCATCCATCTACCACTTTTAAGCCCTTTCGTTCAGTGTATTGTCACATGCCGTTTTTGCTACAACATGCTTTTCTTTCCCATTGCAACATAACTTGGACCTCTTTCTCTCTCTTTATATATATATTTATTCTTTTTCCGTATCTGGTCGGGCTTTGGTGGTTGTTTCTTTGGAGACACTTTTGCCGCTTTGCAGTGCAAATTGTTGGGTTTGCCGTTTACTTTTTTTTTTTTTCAGTTTTTCAGTTGTATTCTTATGGCATTTTTTGTGCGGTTTTTATTTTCTTTTGTGGTGTTTTCGATTTGTCTGCTGGCAAGGATTGGAGAGAAGGGGCCTAAAAGGACCCCCCATCTTCTTCCGCGTTTCAGCATTTATTTGAGTGTGTAAACTTTTGCTACTTGAATTTTTCGGGGATTTTCCTGTGGCAATTTCACAGTTGGTTCTGCCCCATTCCCATACTCCTTATACCATGCCAACTTTGATAGTTTTGTCAAAAGTTTTTATTGCGATTTGTTGCAGCTGCAAGTCCAAGTCTTGTAAAAGTAATGCTCATCTAAAAAAATAAAACAGGAGCAAAAACTCTGGAATTCCCCAATTGATATTTTTGTGTGTGAGATGAGCATGAGGAAAAGTTGAAGTTTTTAAGGGTTTTGTTGAACATTGTGTGGTGTACCCACTAAGAGGGCTCTAAAGAAAAATAAGTGAAGTTTTTAATTATGAAAATTTTTTTAAGGAACAAGGGAAAATATGTAGTCAAGGAAATGTATTCGTTATAAAAAATTTTAACATCTGGATTAACATTTAAAAAAGCAAAATAATTGTCTAAGTGTTAAAGAGAATGAACATTCGGGTTTCTAAGCTAATTTTAATGTACTTTGTGAAATGTGGTTCAGATTTCCATCCAATAAGAAAATTAGTTTCTTCCAAATAATAAAGAAAAGTAAAATTTATTTTAGATTACATGTGTAAGTATGCTTTTTCGATTATAATCTTATACAATTTTTTATTTTAAATGAGGTAAGTAAGAGAAGAGCGATATCTTAGAATATTTAGTATCTAAATCGAATGTTTGCCTTTACAAGAAAAATCCTTTTACCCATTTTACTTGTTATCACAATTCTCGATGACCACCACATCGCCGTATTGTGGAGGAGGTGTCTCCGGTCGCGCTGGCACACTATCTACCACATCCGTGTAGAATCTGGCCGTGGTTGAGGGCGGAGTGGTGGGAGTAGTCGGCTCCCGATCTCGACTGCTGAAGAGGTTACTCCGACTGAGGCGCCGGATGAGGGTGGCCGTGTTCTGATTGATGGTCCGGTAGTACTGATGGCGGGCCGGACGCCCAAAAAGCCGGGACACAAAGTTGTCCTGCGGTCCGTACGGCTGGCGGACCACGGCACGCGATGAACGCTGAGGATTGGAGCGCCTGGGGTTGCGTGTCCTTTGAGGTGTCCAGGTGTGGATGGTGGGCAGGGACTCCTGCGAGGGATCCAGAGGTGCTGATGGAAACAAGATAACAAGTGAAGCTATACTGATTTGATGAGGAGATATTTCTTCATTGAGTAGCCTACCTGAATCCCCATCGATTACCACCGGATCGCTCTTCTTTTTGCGCATCTCACAGCAGCTCTTGAGGCACAGGGCGAAGGTGATGATAAAGATGACCATGCAGACTCCAGTGGCTCCGCCCACCACAAAGGCCAGCTTGAGGTCATCCTCGTCATAGGAGTGGCTGCGTATGATTTCATCTTGGGAGTGTCCTCCGGCCAGGAGTTCATGGCTCACGCGCTCCAGGCAGGTGCGGTATCGCATGCAGAGCTTCTCCCGCGTTCCCTCGCACACATCGCTGAGGGAGGACATCTGGTCGTCATCCTCCTCGTTGCTCTGCTCTTCACTGGAGTCCAACTCCCGCCAGATGGCCGAAACAGATTGGGGTCCTTGGGTGGTGGGCTCCAAGTGCTCCATACGCTCGAACTTCATGGTGGCACCCTCCTGGATTTCCACCTCCTCTAGCTGAGCCTCCACCACCTCCGCCTCCATGCAGTCGCTCATGAAGATGGCCACCCCACGTTGCCGTAATCCTGTGGCCACTTTGGCCAAAGCTCGATCGCAATTGAAGGGATTTTCCTCGACATTCAGGGAAGCCAAATACCGCGGCGCATGGAAATCCCCCGGACTTAAAGTCACCAGTACATTCTGGGCCAAATCCAGCTGACGGAGTTGGGGCAGAGCACTCAGAAGCTGGTTTCCCAGTTGATTTACCTGCGAGTTGCGCAGGTTGAGAGAGCGAAGCGATGGACTCCTTATAATGGGTCCTTTTCCCAGGGCGGCCAACTTGTTGCCCTCCAAATTAAGGTGGATCAGTTGGTTATTGGACTCTAGGATATGTTCATCGATTTGCTCCAGTCGATTGTAGGAAAGGTCCAGGTAGCGAAGTCTGGTCAACTCCGTAAAGGCATCTCCATACAGGGTGTGGATGGCATTGTGGGCCAGTGTGAGGTTAAGTAGGTGGATTGTGGTCTAAATAAATAAGGGAAATATATATTTTATTAAGTATTTTGTCTTTATAAATAATTTAACTATATGTACAAATGTTTATGGACTTACCTTGAAGGAGTCATCGTCAATGGTGGTTATATCATTGTAGCTCAGGTCCAACAACTCAACAGTTTTAGGAATTTCTATATTGGCGCTTATCAAGCGCTTGGCACTGTACAAAAAAAGTTTCGATATAATAAAATGAAGTAATTCCCCCAATTCGATGACAACTCACCTGCAAATAGCTCGATTTCGCTGGGCGTGGAGATCGCAGTGACAAACGGCGGGACAGAACATCTGCAGTTGGCTTTTGCTCCTGCAGACCTGGAGGACAACACAGAGCAGAAGGCCCACGTAGAGCAGGATCTGCTTAAGACCCAACCACATTTTGGGCTTTACGACACATTGCAGAGCCATATGCTGACTAAAAGTAATATTTTTTATTTATTGGAAGGTGCTAACCCCAATTAGTGGTTCGTCATTTTCATGGGGAACGCTTGGTAATTCTCGACTGACTGAGAGTGTTCAAAAGTTGTCTCTCCATGACTAACTGATGAGCTACCTTCCAGTGGCGGAGTACCTTACTTATAGTGTGTTTGGCCTTAAACTACTACTACCAATGTCTTTAGCTTTGTGATATGCCCAGTGAATGCCCTACACTTTCATTGCAGATAAGATAAGCGTATTTGTTGTTATCTAATCAGCTGATGCGGCTATATTCGTGTTTCGATAATGGAGACTACGTTTTTGGACTCGAAGTTTCACTTGTTTGGAAAATGCAGAGCTATAAAGCGCAGGTGAAATTAGAACTGATTAGGCACTTTGACATTAAGCTATCTTCGAGTTTATGACTTGCTTTTTGCAAACAATGAATACAAATTTGTTTGTATCTTAAGAGTTGTATTTTTCAGCTAAGAGAGTTAAGCCTAAAATAATCTTCAAAAATCGATTAGATGTATACGTACATAAGTGCTTATAATTTCTATTGATAAGCGGACTGAAATTGGAGCAAAAAACTAATAACTGCACTTTTTTTATAAGAAAAAAAATGTTCTCTGGTAATCAAGCACAAAATAAACCCAATTGAATTTGTTCAATGCGCAAATATTTATTACAAGCTCTACACCTGAATTGGACACTTGTACATGGTATTGAGTCGGTTGATATCGGTGTCACTCATCATCAGGCGCTGACCCATTAAAGCCTGCCCCTCAGGCTTCAGGGCCACAATAGTGGCCTCCCCGTTGATGGAAAATGCCAGAGAGCTGTAGTGCAGAATGCTTCCGTAGTCATAGGGCTGATCGAAATCTCCCACATCTGCCTCCTCGTACTTGACAAAGTTCTTCTCGTGACCCTCTGAGATGTTCTCATCCACAATCTTAACGTACTCATCACGATCCGGGGAGCACTGCTGATGATGGAATCCCAAAGTGTGAAGAAATTCGTGCTGGATGGTTCCCAGTTTGAAGCAGCCAGTGTCCAGAGGGGCTGGTTTTAGTTTGACGGTTCTTTCACCTGGTGCGTAGCCCACATTTGAGCTACATCCCGTTGCGGAGGGAATCACTATAAGGTAGTTTTCCTCATCTTCAGAAGCTGGCACAAATCGGATACAGGAAGAGAGCTCGATGATTTTCATGCCAAGCTTAATGTATTCCACTTCGGGTGCATCTGTTAATTAAAATAATTGGAATTACTTAGCTGGTGGAAGACGATGAGGCGGTAAATCCGGTTCGAAGGACCAAATGTTGGGGCGGGTCCGTGCCGAGCTAAATTCCTCCAAGTTTCCAGAAAAAAGGGCCAGAAAACGATGATGGTTTTTTGGGGTTGAAAAACACTTGTTGCTTCGTTCACTTTATTCTTCGGTATGATATATGTACAGAGAAATGGATTTCAATATGGCGTGAAGTCTAAAAGTCTATGATCTATGTTGAGAGAGAGAGCTTCACCCGGTTGGGCACCAGTGATGCCCAGCCAGCGATGTTGCAACACGAACATAGAAACTGTAGCATTTGGCCATCGACGTGTTTCGGGTATCTGTCCATTTCGGCCAAAGTCCACATCCATATCACCCTGGAAATATCCTGCTGTCAGTTCGGGATCTGTTTCCTCATATTGTGAACTGTAGGGAGCTGGGAAAACCCCAGATAAGAAACTGCCCAGCAGGAACAAGTGAATCCAAGCACCAACCATTTTCAACTGAATTAAAAGAATTACCTGCTAATATATTGGTAATTATCGCAAAACGTGCGGCGTTAAGAACTACTTGAGATTGATTAATAATAGCAGGGAACGGATTATAAAACACAGCGAAAGTACTTAGCAATTCTTACACTCTTTTGGTGCTCCACTACCTTTGTCTTCCTTTTCAAATAAATTCATTGAAAGAAAACTTTTGTTTTTCCAACCTATTCTGAAATTTGTCACTGGCACAACATTGACTTTATTCGCTAAAATATTTCACAACAAGTAATGAGACGTAGCTGCAAGTTTATTAATATTATTTATTAAACTAAGGTTTTATGAACATCAAATTTAAACTTGAATAGGGCACTTGTACATGACATTGAGTCGATTGATATCTACTTTACTCATAGCCAAACGCTGTCCCATTAAAGCCTGCCCTTCTGGTTTCAGGGCTACAATTGTGCGCTTGCCATTGACAGAAAATCTATTGGGGCCGTAGTGCAAAATGCTTCCATAGTCATAGGGTTGATCAAAGTCACCCAATTCCGTTGGTGGGTACTTTATAAAATTTTCTTCCTTACCCTCGGCGATGTTCTCCTCGAGAATCCTTACGTAGTCGTCTCGATTCGGGGAGCACTGCTGATGACGGAACCCCAAAGTGTGGAGCAGCTCGTGCTGAATGACCCCTAGTTTAAAACAGCCTTTATCCAGTTCAAAAGGAAAGAGCTGCAGGATCCTTTCACCCGGTTCGTATCCTACCGCCGAACTACATCCCCATGTGGAGTTGACCACTGAAAGATAGTTTTCCTCATCTTCAGAAGCTGGGACAAAACGAACGCAAGAGGATCGCTCAATGATTTTCATGCCAAGCTTTATATAAGCCGCAAAGGGAGCAGCTGTAAAAGTCATTCATAATAAAATATATATTAAAATAATAAATTAAAAATTTATTATTATTAGTTATCTTACCAAACTCCTTAGATATCTTATATGGTACTGTTGCATTGGGCCAGCGAAAGGACTCGAAAATTTGTCCATTCCGCTTAAATCTTATGTTCATATCACCCTGAAAGTATCCTGCCGTCATCTCAGGATCTGTTTCCTCATAGGGAGGATTATAGGGTGCTGCCAAAACCACAGACCACAGACTGCACAAAACGAACAAATAAACCCACGCAGCAATCATTTTGTACTGAATTGGGTTACATTCTTAGCAGTTACACTATTACTTATCACAAAAGCGGACCCATGAATTATGATTAGTGAATAAAGACCACGACCTCAAGGTTTTGGTGGTGAATTAACGTTATCAACAGGTAAATCCAAGGCAATTTAGAGGCTTATAAACCCATGATCAATATACTCGCACTATGTGGGAGCTAAGTTTAAAGGTGAAAAACTGCATGTCCGAGTTTGAACCGTTTTGGGGGTAGAACACTGACCAAAAAATAGTTATAAAATCCTAAACATTTACAAAAATCTTTAATTAATGAAATGGTTAAATGTTTTCAAAACATTTGAGTTTCTCAAAATATTTTAATAATAATAAAAATTTATGAGCAGCTAAACAATACAGTATTTGTTCTACTTAAAAACAGGCTATTTAATTGGTCTCAGGAAAGTATTTTTTTCAGTATGAAATAACTAGTTCCAGTATTTATTTAATAAGCAAATTAAAATAATCAAACAGTGTGTTTTTCACTTTGTGTTTTAGTTTTCTCTTACTGGACACGTTGATCGTTAGCCCGAGTATCTGGAGGCTACTTAGCAGTTCGGCTTGCGTTTCCGTTCAGTCACAGTTGCAGGCTCAGTCCTTTACCCATGGCCAAGATGTAATGGCTGAAAATCCACTTGTCCGCATTCCCCGTTTTCCTCCCACCTCCTCCCTGGACTCTGTTTCCGCACTCGGTTTGTTGGCTTTAATTTATGGCCATGGCCAGACGACTAAAACTGAGACTGAGACTTCGACTTCTACGCCTTCTGTCAGCCACTGGGGGCGTGGTCAGTGGTCGTCACATCCGCTGTTTGCCAGGACTTGGATTTGGAATTGTCCAACCCTCTGGGGCACCCACCATCGCCCATCGAATGATCACCGCAATGTGCAGCTAAAATGGAAACTTTTTCACACACATTCTCAGCTCTCTTGCCGCTCGGGGTTTTTCACTTTTCACAGCTACTGCCATCGGACCGTCGGAAATAGTTAACTTTTATGCGCATTTCAAATCGGAAAGTTTTGCATTCAAACTTTATTAAAATTACGCTCGATGGCCGTCCAATTGTGCCGGCCAGCCAGCTTTTTGGCCAACTCCTGGACGAATCCACTGCGAAATGTTCATCGTCATCTTCATGGCCATTGTCGCCGGGGTCCGCAGAGGTTCCTTTTCTTTGTTTCAATGCCGTTTGTAGTTTTTTGGGCATTAAGGGATATAGCTGAACTAGGATGCATTTAAATTATAGCTCTATACATTTAATCTCTCTCTCATTTTTATTATTAATAATGGTTAAGATTAAAGTGACAAGCTAAGAAAATTCTCAACCCGAGAATTTTAAAAATTATCTTAACTTTTTTGAGGTATAACTTAAAATTCGGCCTTTTATTGGTGTGCATTTTTTTTCAAACTATTTAACAAAAGTTGAATTTATTTCTAGTTTTATCTCAATAATTTGTTCCATAAATAATCAAGTAAAACGAAAATCAAATATTTTATATTTAAATAGTTGGATTATTATAAACTATTTACGTTAATAAGCTTATCGTTATTGATATTAAATAAACTAAGTCCTTAAAATATATTGTAATAACTATTTTCAACATTTTAAATTTTCATAGATTTAAATTAAAAGAATTATTTTCATTAACTAAGAAAATACTTAGCTGTGACTTGATTTAAGTTTCTGAAGCGTCATTTGTGGTACTATTTTAGTCCCTTTGAAATTTCGTAATTATCTCGCTGAAAATTTCTTAACTGACTTTGGAAGTGCATTCCATCTTCCTCCATGTGGAAGTGAAATTTGAGAGTTTTTCCCCGCTGCACATTTGCATTGTTGTTTTGACTGCTGGCGCCTTTTTGTGGCCATAACCCCCTTTCCCCCTTTGGCCCCTCAGCTCCCGCACTAATGACCGACATTGCTTCCTAATTACAAAAGTTTTGCATGCACTCGCTGCAAAAGGGCGGAGGGCCAAAATGCTTGCCGAAAATGGCTAAAAAAAAACACAGAAACGTTGAAGTTAATTTTATTTCCTTTATTTAATGTTTGGAGCTCTTAAAGTTGAGCTTTTCATTTGGTTTTTAGTAGCCCTAACAAACGACTCCATTAACCCAAGGCGGCCGCAATACACATGTTTACCCAGCGTAAGGGGGAAGAAAAAAAAAAATGTCCAGGCCGTGGACGAGGAGCACTCAGTACATTCCAGTTGCACATATGTCATGTGACACATGCTGACCCAGGAACTGGACTGGCCCGATCCCAAACTCTTCTTCCATGGGCCGCACTTAATGATAAACAATGCTTGCGGTCAGTTTAACATGCCGCGCTATTACCCTGCCACTCAGCCGCCCTTCGTCCTTGCGGCAGCACCACCCCCCCTGTTCACATCCTCATCCCGCATAACGAGTGGACAATTTACACGCTGAAACTGAACGACAGCGACAGCGGGTGGACTAATTGATACCTCAGCTCTTTGGGGGAGGGACGACCTAGTGACCTGCAATTGATAGTGTCTAAAATGCAGCTTGGGTCAGGGGAATGTTAAAAGATTGATTTAGTGGCTTACCTTCGAGGTAAAGGTATCAAAAGGTATCAGATTTGATAAATAATTAATGTACTTTTTTAGGAGACCTAATTGTCAAGTCCAGTTTCACTTATCTTTTATTTAAAATATTCGGAGTTATTAATATTAGTTTTCATAAATGTGTATTTATTTTGATACGATCTAAAGTGCAATTATAATCAAAGAATAGGTTTATAAATTAATTTATTTAGGGGACCTGTCGGGTATTCAGGTGCATTAATTTATAAAAAGGTATTAAGAAAAATTTTATAAATGAAGTGTATAGTTAAGACTAATAGTGAAAATAAAGTTTATTAAGAACGGTTTTTAATAAATTTATTTTCCAGATAGCACCTTTAAAATCATCCTTGTAACCTTCATGTATGTTTGATTATTTGTGTTGTTCACTAAAAAAAATTTAATAGAAAAAAAATATAATTTATTAGCATTGTATAACTTAGTTATGTCTTTGACATAATGTAACATAAATGTAACTGTAATGTAAATGTATTGCTTATAGATAACCTTCACACCATTCTCCTCCTTAGTCCACGAATCCCCAACAAATCCACGAGACAAGTATAACTAGCAAACCAAGGACAAGAAGAAGCGACAAAAACAGCATGCTTAAAAGAGCAGTAAATGAGAATTTATCCACTTGCTGACCAACGAGACGTCCTAACCCTTCTCCATCTCTCCATCTCCTCCACCACATTCTCCGTATTCGCAGACAGGAACACAAAAACCGGAGAGGAGATACATACATATAGGATGGGGGGTGGTGTATAACTGGCGGACACACGCACATCGTAAAGTTTTAATCGGATGTTGTCCAGCTTTACATGACGCCATCTACTGGCTTAGAGTGCAATATCCTGTGGCACGCGATAACATCGAGCAAAAGAGTTGGGTGGCTGAAACGGCTGACACGGGACACTGGACACAAAGGACACACCAAAGGGGGGCTGGGAAATGTGGAAGTGGAAATGGAAATGGAATGGAAAGGGGGCGTGGCAGCTAACCACCCTTGTTTATGCGAAACGCCCGGGCAAAACGCTTCTGGCTCTTTGCTTTTTGACGGCATTTGCCACGCAGGACAACAACTACAAGGATTCGCCAGGATGCGAGGATGCGAGAGCCAGGGCCCAGCAATTCCATCTATGGGCTACAAAGCTAGCACAGTTTCAGGCACAGCTACAGCTACAGATACAGATGCCAAGGCTAAAACTAAAGCCAAAGCAACAGCAACAGCCGCTACAAAGGCTTAAAAAGCGCTCAACACCAAAAAAAATAAGAGCGGAACACAGGGAAGGGTGAAGACCAAAGGGGAGGTCCTTTAGATAGTCGAATATTGAATGACCCTATAAATTAATTTACAGTAGCTATTTATTAGTTAGTTTTATAAGCAAAACTGTTTTTCTTTAAACTGTCTTTCGGAATTCTTAAACCATTTAAAAGTAACAATTATCGCTTATAAAATAACTAATAAGATTTTTAGGTATACAATGTTTTTTTTGTGTAACGAATTGGAAATAAAGAATGATTTTTAAGTAATTGATAAATTTCAGAAAAATATTTGCCTTAACTTAAGTAACTTATAAGTTTTTCCGTTAATCAAAGTCAAATTTAAATAAACTCTGTGAGTGGTTTTAAGTCACGTGGCGTTTATAACAAAAAAAATTCGTATAATTTTCTATAAAGAAGGAACATAAAAAAATACATTTTTTTTACAAGCTGTTTGCTATTTGGTTTATTTTGTTTACTTACTTTGAAGTCTAAAAAATTTGTGTAAAGGCTGTTTTAAAAATATTAAATCGTTTGATCTGAAGAAGAAACATATACTATATATATATAGATTCAACACCTTTATTTGCTCCTACAGCAGACTTGAAAAACTTATTCCTTAAACTAAAGTGCACAATTTATTTACATTTGCTTTCCATTAACAATTCAAATAATTATATTTTGTTTGTAAACACTTTCATACGCCTATGACAGCTTTAACCTTTTGCCCTGGAAATTGCAATGACTTAGGTCATATAAATATTAGAGAAATTCCCCCGATGTCCTTTATGATGTATGAGTCTCACCTTAGCTCATATGAAAACTTTGACTTTAAGGCAGGAGGCTGGCAAACCTCATAAACAATACATTGTATCCCGTGCCAGCAAAGTGCATACAAAATGGCAGTGAAATGTGTGGCTCTTGTTGTTTTCTGGGCCTTGGTCAGCCGCTTGGCTAGACGCACACTTGGCTTGGATGGCCAGGATTGCCAGGAAGTCCAAGGGTGGAACCCACCAACTCACTGAACCACCAAGCCAACGAACCTCGTTGTCATTGTCGTGACAGGAAATTAAGATGAATGTGGCGAGCAAACTGCAGTTTCTACGACGGAGTTGCAGGAGTAGAGTCCTTCGTCCTTTTGAGTCCCTCGCCCACTGTTGTGGCTCTGCTGCCTTATTGTCGTTTTTCTATTCGGTTAGACAAGGGAGAGACAGACGGCTGCCTCTTAAAATATTCATAACACAAACTGTTGCCACTATCGCTTCAGTGGAGAGACCACAAATCCGGGAAAGCTGGAAACGCGTGCGAAAGTTGCGCGTTTGAATTAATTGATTTTTATGAATTTGTTAAGTGAGTTTTTCATGAGAGTTTATGACTGGGAAAAATGTTTGCATTACAGAGAGTGCAAAATTATGTCGCATATTAATATGGTTTTTTTTTGCAAGGTTTTTTTATATTCAAGTTCACATTTTGCCATTTTACTTGTTACATGTGCAATTACAAAGTCAATTCGTGTCCAAATAATAAATATATTTGTAATCTCTTTTAATCAATGCATAGGGTTTGTTAAAAAAGCGTGAATAAATAATGTTTAATTTGTAATAATACAAATAGTATTGCTTTTAGTAACTTATGTGAACTAAGCTATTAACTGAACTAAAAATATAACAAGATTTACGACTGAACGAACAAATTCAATCTTGAAAAAGGTTTTTTTATTTAAGGTTTTTTATGTAAAATGTTTTTATAAAGTTAAACAAACATCAAAGGTCTAACCCGTGTTGACCCGTGTTTACATTATTACCTGCGTTTAATAAGGCCTTATAAAAGCCTGTTTCCCCATCGTGGTCCCAAAAAGTTTCTTCAATTACTCGAGGACAAGCCATTACATCGTAAATGAGGCAATATTAATGTGAAACTTTCAAATGTTTCCGTTTGGCTTGGAACTGGAGGGTAATAACTTAATTGAGCCATTGCACGCATGGGAGAGCTCATTTAAAAGTTGAGACTCTGTCATCGTCAGTGTTCCCAACTAATCCCTGGTGCACATATATAAATATAACTGGGAGGATAGCAGAAAATATTCTACAGTCTTGACTCCATCATGGTTCGTTTCGTGCCCCGTTTGGCTGATGGTCAGAAAGTGAAGTTGGCCTGGCCTTTGGCCCTGTTTCGATTGAATCACATCTTCTGGCCCTTGGATCCGAGTACGGGAAAGTGGGCACGATATCTGGATAAATTTCTGGCTGTTCTGGGATGCCTGATTTTTATGCAGCACAACGATGCGGAGCTGAGATATCTGCGAGTAGAGGCTGCTAATCGAAATTTGGATGCCTTTCTCACGGGCATGCCCACCTATTTGATCCTGGTGGAAGCTCAGTTCCGGAGTCTTCATATTCTTCTACATTTCGAGGAGCTGCAGAAATTTCTTCAAATTTTCTACGCAAACATTTATATTGATAAACGAAAGGAACCGGAAATGTTTCGACGGGTTGATGGACAAATGCTGATCAATCGACTGGTTTCTGCCATGTATGGAGCTGTTATTTCTGGTTACCTCATAGCCCCCGTATTTTCCATCATCAATCAAAGTAAGGACTTCCTTTACTCCATGATCTTTCCCTTTGACTCGGATCCCTTGCACCTATTTATTCCCCTACTTTTGAGTAATGTATGGGTGGGAATTATCATTGACTCTATGATGTTTGGGGAGACAAGTTTGTTGTGTGAACTGATTGTCCATCTAAATGGTAGCTATCTGTTGCTTAAAGGGGACTTGGAGTTGGATATCCAAAAGATTTTGGTGGCCAGGGATCGTCCTCATATGGCCAAACAACTGAAGGAATTAATTATACAAACTCTTAGGAAAAATGTGGTTTTGAATAAATTTAGTCAGCAGTTGGAGGCTCAATATACAGTGCGCGTGTTCATCATGTTCGCCTTTGCTGCGGCACTCCTATGTGCCCTTTCTTTTAAGGCTTATACGGTGAGTAAAAAAATGTCTCATGTTATTATTACAACATAAAAAAAAACTTAAAAATACCTCCTCTTTGGTAAGTTGTAACCAAAATTGATTAAAGTTATTTTTTAATTTTTTATATGAATTAAAAAAGCGTGTTTTATAAGATTTATTGTTTCTGTCTTGAAATACTTTAAATTGATATTTTCGTGTATTAAAAATTTCGATATTTATTGCAAAAAATGATTTTATGTATGGACAAGTAATTTTTTTAATAGTTAATTTTTTTATGTTAGGTATGTTGATTGTTTTACTTGTTCCTATTTTACTTTTTAAACTATGTTTTTTTCCCAGCGATATAAGATATGTTTTAATATCTCTTATTTCTGTTAAATGTTTATAAAATCCAACCAACAGAATCCCATGGCTAATTACATCTATGCGATATGGTTTGGGGCCAAAACAGTGGAGCTGCTTTCATTAGGACAGATTGGTTCCAACTTAGCTTATACAGTGAGTCTAAAAATTATCTTCATTAAGAACCTAAACTAATTGTTCCTAAATTAGACAGACTCCCTTAGCTCTATGTACTACCTCACCCACTGGGAGCAGATCCTGGAGCACTCTACAAATCCCCAGGAAAATTTGCGCTTACTGAAACTCATTAATTTGGCCATTGAGATGAATAGCAAACCCTTTTATGTGACTGGGCTGAAATATTTTCGCGTAAGCCTGCAGGCTGGCTTAAAGGTGAGTTATTTTTAAACGCGCGAGTCCAAAATCATTCCATTATCGCCTCTTTTCACAGATTCTACAGGCATCCTTCTCGTACTTCACATTTCTCACCTCAATGCAGCGTCGACAAATGAGCAATTAAATAATTCGCATTTTTTTAATTCCACTCGGCTGCCTCACTTTTCCGGCGACTCTAGTCCGTCGATACAAATGATTGCATATTAAAAAGTCAATTATTGGTGAATTATATTTAATTAAATTAAAATGATAAAAGGCGCTGGCTCACACGCACCATTGACTTTTGCATCTTTTGCTCTTTTCTGCATATATGTGTGATTGTGTGCATGTGTGGGTGGAGTCCCCGGGAAATATGCAATAAAATATTCATGATTTCTGTGCAGCAAAAAAACTTGCAAAAAGTTAATAAAACTTTTGCCTCTGCTTTGGGGGTAATGAAATTAGAATATCGCTAGCAAACCAAACGCAGAGTGCCCGAAAAAAAAAAATAAATTTTCAGCTTTCCATGTTTTGCCATCTCTGGAAATGATCAGCGGCCATTAAGATGGGGTTGGATGGCGTCTCCGTCGTAAACCATAAATCTCCAACTTCAGAGAAGACTCTTCCCCCGCTAGCCACCCACTATGTTTCAATTTCCTCTGGCACGAACATTTTGGTAAATTAATCCATTAAAGTTTCGCCATGAAAATGCACAAAAGTTTTCACATAAAAAGGTCATGCATCTCGCTCGCTCAGACTAAGGCTGTATAATTCCCTCACAGGCGAAGGAAGTCGAACTTCGACAGGAGTCGCGCTCTCATTGATAATTAGACCCTGTCGACGTCTCCATCGACGTCGATTTAAGGCTTCGACCCGCCCCATTAGCCAATTTGTACTTCATTAGCGCCTTGTTGTTCAACTAGGTTTGTACTCTGGCCATCAAATTGCCTGCACTGCCTCGTTGGATGGCTAACGAGTTTTATTTGCACTGACCATCGTAGGGAAAAGGGGTTTGTTATACACCCCCCATCATGTGGTACACTTTTAAATACATTTATTTTTATTCTTTCTTTAATTTTCAAACGTTTTTATTTTTTCTGTGTTCAAAAAAGTGTTTTTGTTGTGATTTTTACAGTAGCCAAGTTTTCAAACTTTGAAATTTTTTTTTTTAAATTGTAACATAAGTTAAAGAAAACTTTTGTTTGAACGGGATAGATTTAATACGTTTCTAAATTTTGAACTTCAGAGCCTTTTTTTTTTTACATTAAAATATTATTTTTTTATTTTGACAAAACAAAGTAATTTTGTAAGTAATTCATTTTTTAAAGCTTAAAAAATTCCTGTAGTATTTTGAAAATATTTTTTGTTTACCTTTAACTCAACCACATAATTGTTCTTGAAAATAAAATGTTATGCTTAGAAAATACAAATATACAATTTTTATTTAAATTAAAAACATGTGTATATGTACCTACTTAAGGTTGTTATTTTGTTATTTTGCAAAAATACAAATAAACAATTTTTATTTAAATCAAAAAAATGTGTATATGTACCTACTTAAGGTTGTTATTTTGTTATTTTGCATAACCATTTTAAATACTTTCCATTGACAGCGACCGTTCGTGCTTGGAATATTAAAATGCTAAATAAAGTAAAAATTAGAGAAGAGGTATTTCCCACAAGAATTTCAAGTACTCAGCTGTTAATACGGGATGTCTGATATCTTGATATGCATTGACTGTAACTCGCAATAATAACGCTTAATTAGAACCAACAGACTAAGGAAAAGGGGGTTCCCCCGCTCATGCACCGCAATCCCTTATCGTTCCCTCTGGCTTTGCTGAACTTTTGTGCTAACCACTGAAAATTTTATATTTATGCTTGTGTTGCCAACTGAAGCTAAAAGCACAAAATGCACAACCATATATAGTAGAGGGCTAACGCAAATGGAGGAAAAGTTTTTAGCTTGTAATTATCATTAGCGATATTGTGTCTAAACTTTTCAAGCCGCGCGCATGAAGCAACAGCATGCGGAAAAAATAAGTAAGAAGGGGGCTTAAACTTTGATTCGAAGGCCTTAAATCAATTACAGTGGAAAAGAAGGAAACTTGTTAATTGCCAGATAAAGCAGCAAGGAATCTCTTTTATTGCTGTAGGTACCTGTCATGCAATACTTTCTGAACTGGCAACGCGTCGTATGCTTAATTAATTTTAAATGCACTTTACAAGTTCGCCCGCTCGAGAAAAGTCGTCATGGGAAAATAGGTGGAAGCGAGGCATTTTCACTTCACCTTTAAGCCAACTTTTCCCGGGCACCCCGCAAAAAAAAAGTAAAAACAACCTAGAAAAAGCCCCCAAAGAAGAAAGAAAGCCCATTCATGTGCGACTGCATTTGTCAGTCTCCGGACGGGAATCAGACTCAGGCTCCGAGTCCTGGCATTCCTTTGGCCAGGTCCTGTGAGTTGTGTGTGTAATTATGTCTGAGATTATGCCCACAGCCACGGAGGTGCTCCTACTACGGCTGTCTGTCTTTAATATGCCGCAACTTTCACCCTCCATCCTATTTTATTCCGTCTTACTTCTCGTCAGTGTTGCCCAGAATGGTAAATGAACAGTGTTTGAAAACCTATGGTTAAAAAGTTTAATTTATGGTATCACGTTATTCTTTTCATATTTGGTATAGGGATTAATAGTTTATAGAGTTCCTAGTACTCAATTAACTATTATTATTATATTATTATATTAAAATAATTATTTTTAATTTGATCCTCAAGATGTAATAATTTTAAGGCAGTTTTTATATTAAGCTACATAATAAAACTAGATTCCTACTTTCAATAACCTTAACCAATTTTTTAAAATATTCTCCTTTTTGATCTCCTAAACCCAATGCATTAAATGCTCATTTAAAAGTGTTGCTTAAGTATAATAAATATTATTTTATATTTTGAGCTTGAATTTCCCAGTTTTTGTCGGTTAAAAACACCCATATTTAGCTGGGATAAAGTTGAGCTTGGCAGAACTGTTTTTAGCTTTTCTCCGCCTGTCGACAACGTCAAAAGTTCTTGTGGTCTGCCAGCTCATCTCCCCAAAGCACCGCTGATGTGTTGGCATTTGCTTTTGCTTTTACTCGCTGGCTGCTTTAAGTGGAGGTCTTGAGATATTTTTCAGGGCTTGCCTTCGCAACGTTGTTCATATGCAGTTCCTCTGTTGCACTGTTAAGAAAATATCTAAACTCTTGCTGATTTAAATGGTCTAAATACAAAGGAAGTGTTCCTTAAGATATTTTTTTAAATGAGATTTTTACCCAACTCGTAAAAGATACCATCCTGCATGTTCTGCAGTTTATAAATAGTAATTTTTTAAGCAAATCTTGCATATAGTAACTTAATGTTTGTTATTTTTTTCATTTATTATTTTTGTCAATATTGTTAAAAAAAATAATGTTCACTTGTTCAATTAAAAGTAGATTATTTTTAAAATAATAAAAGTTCTTTATTTAATGTAAGCGTACTATGCGATTTCCTTTGCCTTTTATTTTGAAAAATTCAAGGACATAAGTATTTTATTTTAAAACCATAATTTATCTTATTCTAAGCTCAGAATTTGTTTAATAAGTTGCCCATTAAATACAAGCAACCTTAATTGCAGTGTACTCTGCTTAAGTATTCTCATTTCCCTTTAGTTGCCGCTGCTGCTGGTGGGTTTTTGGCTTTTGCCTTGGCTCGTAAAGTCGCAGGAAGTTATTATCCTAAAAACTTTACCCCTGGGGGCAATACAAACAAAGGCGTAGCAGGGCAACAAAGCGCAGCATTCATGTCTGACTATGAAATGGCTATGGCTGCACTAGACCAACCCGCCCACTTAGCCACCCAACCACCCAACCACCCACCACATGCGTCTCGTTTGCTATGCATGAAAATAGAATGTCATAAAATTAGAACGATCATAAGAAGAGCGAGAGGCCACAAGCACAACACAACGACAAAGAGCTCGGGGAAAGGAAAAGAAAGCGAAAAGAAAGCTGACTTTTTTACTGCTCTTGGCGAAAAGTTGATGGCCAGGCGTCCTAGTGGCCGCCTTAACCCATTAAATTCTCTTTATTATGCCAGCCATATTTTCTTAAAATAAAAAGCAGAAAATTCTTAAGACATTATGACTTGAGAGCGTGATAATCGCGTTTGAAAGCAGGACTGAGATAAAATTATATAAAATCCTTATTAAATGGAAGTGTCTTTTAGATTTTAGATATGAACAATAACTTTATATCACATTAGAATTTTAAGTATTAAATCTGATCAGAACTAATGCTTACATAAACTTTTTCATAGTTCGTTTTAACACAAGTATTTTTCTATGACAAAACATACGAATTTGATTACAACTAAAGCCATTTAAAATTTAAACACACTCCTCAAATTATCCCTTGAGGTAAGTATACATTGTAAATGCCTTGTCACTAAAGCAACCCACTTGAAAAGCTGATAAAACCAACCAGCAACACAGGAGCTACACCACCTTCTATATTCCGTACTACATAGATGACGTTAGCCCATCTTTAGTTGCAACTAAAAAAGCAAATGCACTGCTTGCATAAATTAAATGTTTACGACTTCCGTTTTGTGGGCAGGTAGCTCTGGAGAAGCTTTGGCTTTAGCACAATTTGTGCCATTAAAAAACCAAATATATGTATGTACTATATATGCAGGTCCTTGTGTGAGGGAGATAGAGAGCAGAGAGCAGAGAACACAGGACGGGACGGTCTACGCAGATAGTTGGTCCTGGGATTATACGAAAGGATTTCTCCGGTTGGCTTTAGGTGGTTAGTTGCCTGGCGCGCTAATTTTTAATTACGACCACTAAATATTCAATTTTTAGTTGCCGGCAAAGGCAAACACTTCCTCTACGCTGGCCGGGGCTTTTTGTTTTGCAGATTAACGGGTCTGTTGTGGGTGAGGTTTTTGGGGTGGTGGAGACTCTAGTTTCCTGTCAAGTGCAACAACTCGTTAGAATTGCAAATGTTGCGATTACTTTGAGAGAGGATGTAGTCCACAATTGGAAAGGATGTTTTTATCTTTACGTTGAAGTTCATGTGGCTAACAAGCAAGTCAAACTTGATGTGGGGATTAATTCGTCTAGTCATTTGAAAAGCTACAAAAGATAACATCCTGGGATTTAAATAAAAAAAAGGTGTCATACTAGCTTAAGTGAGCACAGATCACAGCAAAATTGTTTAAAGTACAGCTCAAATGACCGCAGAGATGGGCACACTGTTTTATATTTTGCTAACATGGTCTCACTGTTCCTAAAGTAGTCCAGAAAAGGGTAACACTGGCTTTCAGTTAAAAAGGCACATCTTTTAATATTTTTGAAGTAACTAAAATCAAAGGAAAAGACTATTGTTATATAAAAATTAATACAAAATTAAATTTTGCAGTACATTTTGTTAAGTGCTGCCACATCTTTCACACTCATTCGGGTTGCCTGCCCAATTTTTGCATTTATCTTATAAGGAACAATAGTTGGATTTCCGTTCTTGGAAAACGCAAATGGACCATAATGCATTAAGCTGTCGTAGTCGTAGCCAAGTCCAAAATTAGTTCCTTCAGCTGACGAATACTTCAAGAAGTTGTGTTGATGGCCAGGCTTAATATTATCCGTATTGATTTTCACATAGGTATCCCTTTGTGGATCGCTTTGGGAGTGAAGAAAGCCTAAAGCGTGAAGCAGTTCATGCTGTATTGTATGCATGGACATACAGCCCCAGCCCAGATTAAGAGGCTGGTCCACAAGACCCACAGCTCCCAGATGGGACCAACAACGCGAATCTCGTCTTTGGATTACCACTTGTGGTTCTTTAGGGTTCGTCGTCCTGCGAAATCTCACACAGGTTTGAGATGATATATCTGCCATTGCACTTTCAACGCGAGTAATGTCCTCCGAAACTGTCAATATAAAAACTTAGAGCTTTTTTTTAAGATTTTCTTATACATTTTCTCAACTTACAAAATCCTTTGCCAAAGCTATATACAAGAGTGCTGTTTTTCCAATAATATTTTGAAAACGAAGTTACAACTCGGGGAGCTGGATGTCCTTCAAAAAATTGCAACTGTTCTGGGATGAGTTTAATATCATCTTCCTTACGGCTATAAGCGCAACACCCAATAATTAAAAGCAAAGCCAATACAACACAATTCATTTTGGAACTGATTTCGAAGTTTTAAGTGCAATGTGCTTTTATAAATTCAGAACATCCCTAGATTACAAAACATTTTATTTTATTGTGATAATTCATAATTTTTAATTGGATGAAAAAACAAAACACAGGAATTATAGATAACGACAAAGCAAGAGTTACGGGGTTCTTAACCCCAGTTTTTTTTAAATGATAAAGAATGTGAAATTTGGGTTTCGTAAGCGGTAAAGATATTTCATTATTTACTTTTACCGATACTTCCGGAATTCATACAAAAATTTTATCACTGAACAGTGAACACTTATCTGTATTAAGGGAGTAAATAACTGCGAGTAGATTTTTAAGGCTTTCATTCTTAGTGTGCGCCCCAAAAATATACCACATACTATAGTACAATAAGAAGCCAGGAAAGATAAGAACCTTTAGTTAGCTACCGATCATAACACAGACTTAATGATTAGATTTTACTAAACACTAATTTGAAAATCATAAATAAAACTAAAGATTAACTTTAGTAATGGATTTGCTCGTGCACCAATATGGCTAGACAGTATTGAATGAATCGCCCAGCAATCGACATGTATTACTACAGTATATTATCCCTGGTTTTGGTTCTGATCAGCAATGGGCTTGCTGCCCCAGCTGAGCGGATTGAAACGGATCCAGAGCTGACAGCTGGATATATTGAGGGTGATATGGTGCCCAGTGGATTGCAGAGAAATATTTGGCGCAATGAGACCTATCGCTGGCCCAATCGCATTGTCTACTATCACATTAACAGCTATATAGGTGAGTTCTATTTATTTATACATTTATAAATTAATATTATAAACTTATTTTAAACCTAATCCAACAGATGAAGAGCATCGTAATCACATTGTCAGTGCCATTCAAAAGCTGGAATCCATTTCATGCCTGACTTTTAAGGAGGCCACCACTGATCAAAAGTATTATGTGAATGTAACCTCCGAAGTGGGCGGATGTTTCTCCTACATTGGTTACCTGAACCGAGTTCAGCAACTGAATCTTGAGAACAATGAGATAGGAGTCGGTTGCTTCCGACTCTATACAATTGTCCACGAGTTCCTTCATGCCCTTGGATTCTTCCACCAGCAGAGTGCCGCAGATCGGGATGATTATGTTCAAATTATGGAGGAGAATATCACCGAAGGCATGGAGTTCAACTTTGATAAGTACACCGAGGAAACAGTCAATGATTTTGGTGAGAAGTACGACTATGGCAGTGTTATGCATTACGGTCCCTATGGCTTTTCCAAGAACGGCGAAAGAACCATTGTCACTTTGGATGAGGACATGCAAGATGTCATTGGCCAGCGACTGGAAATAAGTGAAACAGATATAAAGAAACTGAACGTCATGTACAGGTGTCCCACGGCTTAATATTAAATATGTGTTTTCTTTAGAGTCTTCAACCGGCTTTTGCAACTTAATGATGATAAATTTCGCTTTCTTATTACCTGCTTCGTTTTGCCTTTTTATCGTGAAATATATAATCTGTTTATTGTGTTGACAAATGCAATTAGGCGAATGTTCGTCGCTGTCGTTCGCTTTCAGATTAATTTTAGAACTGATTTTCTGTATTTCGGGGGTGGGAATGCTGTGCAATTCTGATTCACATTGGGGGTGGTGTAATATGCGTTGACGCAATGGGAGAGGTCATGGTCGTTTGGCTTTGTTGAACTTTAGGTTAAGGCTCTGCCAAAAATAATCCCAGGTAAATGAAGATAAATTTGGAGTGAATGTATAAAATCATTTATTTAAGGTGGGAACATTAACGTCCTGAAGTTAATAAAAACTGAGTTATTTTGCAAAATATATTTCAGCCGTGTTAAAACTATAAGTAGTCTTAAAATAATTTTTTAACACATTGTTTCTTAAAAAAATGCTCGTACAAAAGAGTGGTGTTGCATTTCTTATATTGGGGTAATACCCATTTTTATTAATCCAAAGGTACGCTTAATCTTCTAAGTTTCACAAATATAAAAATCGATGTTGATCTTATCTAGATGACGACGGGAATTCCACGACTGGCTTTGAACCTCCCAACAAAAATAAATGCTACTCTGTAGAAACTACCCTGAACTAAGATTAAGTATACGAGCGTATGTTACTAACGATTAGATAACAATTAGCTGGGACCATTGGTCAATTTAACTGGCTATAAAAGCTTAACTTTGGCAAATACCATAAATTATCCAATGGCAAATAGACCGCATTGCCACCTTATAACTGGCGCCCAGAACAGTAACTTTTCGACTGTGGAACCATTAACATGAAGACCTGGGCCTTAACTTTTGGGATTCTGTTCCTGGCCAGCTGCTGCCTAGCTGCTCCTGCTACCCAGGAAAGGATTGAAACGGATCCGGAGCTGACAGCTGGCTATATTGAGGGTGACATGGTTCCCAGCCCTGAGGGAAGGAATGGACTGCGCGACGAAACCTTCAGATGGCCCAATCGGATCGTCTACTACTACATTAATCGGGATATAGGTAAGAAATTTTCACTTAACATAGAAGGAATATTTTTAAATAAAGTCTTATTTAACCTCTTTCTAAACATATTAAACAAAAAGCTCTATACGATATTTAGGTCGTGGAATTTATCACGTTTTATCTTATTATAAAAATTTTCATTTTCTTAAAATTTCTTTTTATTTATTTATTTATTATAAACCTATATATCCTTCCTTAATTAACATTTCTATTTTAGATACCGATCACCGTAATCACATTATTCGCGGCATTCGCATCATTGAGCAAAGTACTTGCTTGGTTTTCAAGGAGGCCACCACTGATCAGCCATATTATGTAAATGTTACCTCGGAGGCAGGTGGATGTTTCTCATATGTGGGCTATCGCAACGCTGTCCAGCAGCTGAATCTGCAGAACTATGACCTGGATGTTGGCTGCTTCCGTCTGGGAACAATTGTCCATGAGTTCCTTCACGCCCTGGGCTTCTATCATCAGCAGAGCACGTGGGATCGCGATGACTATGTCCGAATTGTTGAGGAGAACATCCAGGATGGCACCCAGAACAACTTTAACAAATACTCGAACGAAACAGTTGAGGATTATGGAGAACCCTATGATTACGCAAGTGTGCTGCACTACACGGCGTATGCGTTCTCCAAGAACGGAGAGATGACCATTGTGCCGCTGCAGGAGGGTGCCGAGGAGGTCATGGGTCAGCGGCTTCAAATGACCCAGTCCGATATTAACAAACTAAATGTCATGTACAAGTGCCCCCGACAGGTGTAATACTCATATAAAAGATATTAAAAGGTGTACTTATTTTAAAGGGTACCAGGTTTAGATTTCTAAAAGCCTTAAATTTTAACTCTCTCAAACCTTAAACTAATATATAATAATAACACCTAAGAGTATGCTAGAGGTTTTGGGTGTAAATTAATAAATTATTTACTTGCACTTGGAAAAAAACAAGTAAATTCATTAAAAAAGAATAATACTTATTTGAATATTTCTTTCATTATTATTTTTTCTTCATACCTACAAACTAACCACTCTCTGAAAGGTTTTATAAAGTGCACATTGTAAATTTTTAGAATAATTAAAATGTAAATGCCAGCAACAGTTTAAAATCTCCAACAGCTATTTATTTTTTGTCATGACCGTTGAAAATGACCGTAAAATAGATTAACTTGGAGACGTTACAATCGTAGCTCATCGGCTTAGTTTCATTTTTACTTTCGTCATGAAAACTTGGCTATACAAAATACAAGCAATTCATTTGGCTATACTGATAAGTGCAGCCGTTGAACAAAATCCAGAACTTTCGCCTTACCTACTTGAAGGGGATATTTTATCCAGATATAAAAATACTAAGCTTTGGCCGAATGCAACTGTCTTTTATCTTTTTGATGGTACTTTTGGTAAGATAACATTAAAACCTATGACATTTTTACATATTCATCTTTTATAGATGTACCCCAAGTAGAGCAAGTCCTCGAAGCCATGAAAGCAATGGAAAAATCTTCGTGCATTGTTTTCAAGGAGGCTTCAAAAGAACAGCAATCTAAATACTATGTACGTATTACAAACCTGGAAAAAGGCTGCAAGAGTCAAATTGGCTGGAAAAACAGAAGGCAGAGACTGAACCTGATGAATCATCCAATTGGAAAGGGTTGCTTTCGCATGGGATCCATATTCCACGAATTGTTGCATACTTTGGGATTCGGACACCAGCATATGGCTTATAATCGAGACAAATATGTGAAAATTTTGTACGAAAATATTAATCCTATGTTCGTTAAAAATTTGTACCCCAAAATGAAGCGAAAGAATTCGGACGACTTCGGCACAGGCTATGATTACTCTAGTGTGATGCACTATATACCCAATGCATTTAGCAAAAATGGTAATCGCACTATTTTACCCTTGAAAGAAGGAGCTGAGTTGATGGGTCAGCGGAGGTGGATGAGCATAAAGGATATATATAAGCTAAACAAACTGTACCAGTGTCCAGAAGAAGTTCTCGAAAGTATAGCAGCACCTGAAAGTATGCGAATCAACTACACGATAAGTGAAATATAAAAAGAAAAAAAACCTTAATATTGAGACTGCTATTCTTCGGGGTCATTTCACATTTGAACTAAACAGATAAAAAACCACTTTTTTTTAAACTTCAAAATTATGCCCTGTGTAAGAGCTTTTATGAATTAATGTTAAGTTATCTATGGGCATAAATTACTTTTGTGTATTTTTTGTTGTTGTACTGTTTTTATACAAACATTATTTAATTGTTGTCTTGACCATTAAAAATTACCGTAAAACGGATTAACTTGGAAAAAGTGCAACCGTAAATCATCGTTTTAGTTCCATTTTCACTTTCGTCATGAAAACTTGGCTACTTAAAATACAAATAATTCACTTGGCTTTACTGGTGATCAGTGCAGCAGTAAAAGAAAATCCAGAACTCTCTCCTCAATTATTCCAAGGAGATATTATTTTAGAATCTAACAAAAAAACTACTAAACTTTGGCCAAATGCAATTGTCTTTTACCTGTTTGATGAAAGTTTTGGTAAGACCAAAATTGTTTTTTTATTATTTTTTTCTTGAGAAATTGGCTTTAATAAATTTTAGTTGAACCAATTTTTTACGAAAAAAAAAATATAATATTATATGTTTATGTTTATAGACAAGCCCCAAGAAAAGCTAGTTCTCGAAGCCATTAAAGAAATAGAAAAAACATCGTGCATTGTCTTCAAGAAGGCTTCAAAAAAACAACAATCCAAATATTATTTGCTCTTTACTACTCTAGAAAGAGGGTGTAAGAGTCTAATAGGGTGGTGGAATACTGAACAGTTACTTAATCTGCAAAATAGTCCTGTTGGAAAGGGTTGCTTTCGCATTGGATCCATTTTTCACGAATTGTTTCACACCCTGGGATTCGGACACCAGCAAATGGCTTATAACCGAGACAAATATGTGAAAATTTTATATGAAAATGTAAGACCGAAGTTCGAAAAGAATTTTTTCCCCAAAATGAAGCAGAAGAACTCGGACGACTTCGGCACAGGCTACGATTACGCTAGTGTTATGCACTATGAACCCACCGCATTTAGCAAAAATGGCAAACGCACTATTTTGGCCTTGAAGGAAGGAGCTGAGTCTATGGGTCAGCGGGATTGGATGAGCACAAAGGATATATATAAGCTAAACAAACTGTATAAGTGTCCAAAAAGACCAACACCTAAAAGCAGTCAAATGTCGACACCAATATAAAAATAAATATAATCAGATAACTAAGCAAAAGCTGTGATCTTGGCTGCGGAAATTCAGTTTTTAGTTAATTATAAAGAAATAAATATAAAATTTAAAGTGAGCTTTTCTTCAAAGATTTATTTAAAACTTACAGGTTTAAGTTTTCAGTCTTTAATTTTAAATAATGTATTTTTCCTAGGTAAATTGGCTTTATGTTTAGAGACACTCCTATGCACTTAAACTCCTGTAAGGAGTAAAGAGCTGAGGTTGAAATTGTGAATCAACGATTTATTTAATTTATTTAAGTTAAATCTATTATACATAGCCAGGGCACTTGTACATATTGTTGAGCTTGCGAATGTCCTTCTCGCTCATCGCCAGTCGCTGACCCATGTTCGAGGCACCATCCTTCAGAGGCACAAGCGTTGGATTACCGTTCTTGGTAAAAGCAGTGCGAACATAGTGCATTACGCTATCGTAGTCGTAGCCCTCGCCAAAGTCGTGCCACTCGGTAGTGTTGTCTTTGTTATAAAAATTACACGTGTACTCCGGCTTTATATTATCCCATTCGACTCGGACAAACTCGTCTCGTTTTTTTGCCACATGCTGATGCTCGAAGCCCAGGATGTGCAGCATCTCGTGAAGAATGGATCCGATGCGAAAGCAACCCCGTCCAATCGGATATATCTGGAGGTTAAGCGTTTGTAACACATTTTTATAGCCAAGTGTCACTGTATTACAGCCCGCATTTCGCGATGAAATCAGGACAGCTCCAGAACGTTCTTCTTTGGGGACTTCCTTAAAAATAATACATGAATTTTGCTCTAAAATTGCAATGGCCCTACGAATTTCCTGAGTATGAATTTCGTCTTTGATTATTTGATTAGTATTATAAGGCTTTTAATTTAATCTCTTTACATACCGAATGCATTTTCCTCAAACAGATATAACACTGTGCGATTTGGCCAGTGAAATATTGTATTGGCCATTCCGTTTCGCATCCTAATGGGGTTCATTTTGATGTCTCCCTGAAAATATCCCGGCAGGAGTTCCGGATCCGGGAGGGGTTCATTTGAAACGTTTGTTACAAAAAGTATAGTAAGAGCCAATATCAGTGCATACATCATCGATCCGAAACGCGAACTTAACAAAAGGGCCCACCATTTTAGTGGAAAATATATAAAAACTTATTTTGCATGCTTGTTGGTGAATTTCAACGTTCTAATGTAATATACCATAGCTAACACAGATGTCATAATTTCTTAATAACTGCAATTTTATAAATATAAATATAAATAAAAAACTGGGATTGATAAATATACGTATACCTACATAGGTAATTAAATGTGGGAAGATCAAATTTCTAAGAAAAATTAGTTTTTTGCTTAATTTTCAATGTTCAAAGTTTTAACACGATTTTTCGTTTTTAAAATTTACAAATTTGAATTTTTATCAGGATTGTTATTTTTGTACGGTCAATTAATAAAAGATTTTTTGCCTTAAAAATCAGAAATAATTAATTTTTTTGGTTTTTGATTAACATTTTACTGTTCCAATGTTCTTGGAGAAATTTCTTTAGCTGAGTAAAAAAATTGTCCAGAACAAATAAAAATTATACATTTTTTTGCTTCAGTGTAAAAGCTCTTAAAAGAGTGTTTAAATAGATTTCTCTCTTTTTTTTAGCTTTACCCTCTTTCATTTAAAAAAGACCAACTGAGAACTGATAGATTTATGTGTTTAGTGCCTTGGGAGGGTTATCACGTAGTCCACGAACTGGAGACCCGAAGAGAATTCTCAGTTGCGATAAGATTTCAAATCCGAACCACCTAATAGACAATCAAACGAACACTTGTATTTAGCACAGCGATTACGCGTGTCGCGGTTGTTGGGCTGTAATCAGCTTTTAACTGACAATTTTTGGAGGAATTACTCATTTTTTGGTAGCGGGGATTTTAATTATATATTGGCTATTGGCATTTTGGTGTCCACTTAAGAATTCAATCACTGCGCCACTTGAATTTCGGTTTTTTTTTACATATACACTGTGAATTGCGGCAATCCAAAATTCAACCCATGACGTATGTTCTATATGCTAGTGATATTTATCGTAAACTTACATGACTAATGGAAGGTTCTCAAAGGTGACATGCCATAAACCTTGATCTAATTGGACGTTCCGATTGTTATTATCAATTTGCGAAATAAGTTTTTGCCCGCTTTGTATCTAATCAGAGTTGTGCTTTGTGTTTTATATTTAGGTGGCCGTGCGCCCTGGTTAGTTTATTAGTCTAGTTCGAGGAACCCAACAGGCAAGATGTCGAGGCTTGGAATAATATACTTTGTGCTCCTGCAAGTGGTGCTCAACTCTGGCAAACCGCTGCCAGCAGGTGTCTATGATCCGGAGGAGGCAGCTGGCTTTGTGGAGGGAGATATGGTTTTAAATGAAGAGCAGCAAAGGAATCTGCAGCATGGTCCCAAAGGTCGGAATGGCCTCATCAATACGGAGAAGAGATGGCCCAGTAATGTGGTGGTCTACAGGATATCCGATGACTTTGATGCAGCCCACAAGAGGGCCATTCAGGCTGGCATCGATTCCCTGGAGCTGAACACCTGTGTGAGGTTCAGGGAGGCTACGGATGCGGATACGGCTTATTTGACAGTTACGGCTAAGGCAGGAGGCTGCTATACCGCAGTGGGTTATCAAGGAGCTCCGCAGGAAATGAATCTGGAGATATACCCCCTGGGAGAAGGATGCTTCCGACCAGGAACTATCCTGCACGAATTCATGCATGCCCTGGGATTCTATCACCAGCAGAGCTCGGCCATTCGGGATGGTTTCATAGATGTGATCTACGAAAACATAGTTCCCGGCAAGGAGTTTAATTTCGAGAAGTACGAGGACACAAAAGTAACCGATTTTGAAATGGGATACGACTACAACAGCTGTCTGCACTATCGACCAGGAGCCTTCTCCGTCAATGGAGAGGATACCATAGTTCCACTGGATCCCAGCGCTGAAATTGGACAGCGTGTGGGCCTTAGTCCCAAGGATATCGACAAGATCAACATCATGTACAAGTGCCCCATTCTGCTGTGATACAGAATCGGGTTGACTGTGTACCTAGTCAAATGTGATATATATGTATATATTTTTTCAGCCACCGACTGAGGCGATTAGATCGGTTTTATTGATCAGCGCCTATCATTGTCAGTGCTGCTGCCTGTACTATATTTATAGAAGCGTAAATTAAAGCCATAATACCCCATTTATGACATCGTTTTTGATAATTTCTTATCTCGAGAGTGCAAAATCCGGGCCAGGGGCACAAAACTAGAGGCCTTTCAGTTTGAAACGCTCCGGAAATTCAGGCCCAGACCGCAGCCAGTGTGTGCAAATGTGTCGGGGTCTCGTAATTGCGTGCTGCTAATGCGATTTATATGCGAGATGCAAATGTCTGGGGAGCATCTGGGAGCCCAGGAAACTGGGAGTGCCAGGACCCCGGCGTAGGCACTCAATTCTCACATTTTGACAGCGCTTGTTAGACCATAAATTCGATTCTTGTTCGTTACGTCGACATGGTTTGCCCTCTTTCCGTGCCTGCTCCTGCTCCTCGAACATCCTGCAATGTCTTCCTTTGCGCATTGTTTCATCCGAAATTAAGAAGGACCTCAGGAGCGGTGTGCGAGCATGTTTTGGGCCAAATTAGCATACACCAAGGAGCAGCGACAAATTTTCCAAAGGAATTTTACAAGCCAAAATGAGATTGCAAAAGGCACAAGATGGGTGATCAATGCAGTTTTAAGCAGATGGTACCAAAAATTAAATTTTTAAAAATGATGTTTGGGTTTCACTAAATAAAATTGTAATGGAATGATGTAAATAAATATTTTTTCGAGTAACATTCTCACATTAAATTAAATTAAAGTCATCTTTTTAAAGTTCAGGTCAGGTATTAAAGACATTTTCACCTATAATCAAAAATAGCTTAAATCTATTTCAACTACCTTTTACTACCGATTTACTACTAGTAAATCCCCAATGATTAGCATTTTTTTCCATTGGCTTTTAACTGATGAAAAAAAAATGGAAAGTGACCTAATGCCCATTATCAAAAGCTGACCATAAACGCTGATCGTTTTAATTTCAATTGGCGATTAAAAGTCATTGAGATTGTTTTAAGGCCGCCGATTTTCTCCGAAAAAGTCATAACAACAATTGTAAAATGGGGAAGTATCTGAAAGTTAATATACTTTTAATAGCTTAATTTCCACACCCCAATCACAATGGCACTCTTTGTAAGAGCTATCAGGAAGTTGACAATTAAAATGTTTTGATCGAGGCATGGGGCAATAATTCAAGTATAAAAACCGCAGCTGCATTATTTTTTATCAGTTACTTTTTGTTGTTCTTATACCAGCATTATCAGTAGGAAGACCTGGTGGAATAGCACTTACAAGTGTTAATTACTTTGGTAAATAACTTAGGGAAGTTTATTCTGAATGAGCTAAAGTAGAGACTTACTATATCAGTCTTATTTAGAAAGCACTTTTGCGGCGTATTTAACAAAAACAAATTCTTTTTAATACCAGTAAAGAAGTTCATTAACATTTCTTGTGAAAGTGTAATAAAAATAATCTGATAATTGGGACCATAAATTAATAAATCAGCAATCAGCTGATAATTTATCAATGCTTAGTAAAATACAAAGTATTGTGGGATTAACACAGCCTTGTAGTGTTAAAAATAGCTTCTTATCATTTATTGTGGGAAAATCCAACAATTGCGTAATTTCAAATAGCTCAAATATTACTATTTTCACTGAACATTGACCAATTAAAAAACAATACTTACTTAATGAAATTTATAGCCCCAATTTTGCGTTTCATATAGGGGATATACCCATAAAAAACCTGACTCATTCGCCTTACCAAATTTCACAAGATTCCCAAATTTATTTTACTTGACACACCCGCAGAAGTATGCAATATTTTTAATGCCGCCAAACGTCGACTAATTGCACTACGACTAATAGTGAGCTATAGTAGCCACTGGCCATAAATAAGCGGGAATTTTCTATTGCATTCAATATGCAAATCAGCTGCAAACAATTCCAATTTCGCTGGCTCTTCGGGGGATCCGCGTTTGCCAATAATAACTCATGGAAAAAACTGTGTGTGCGGCCACAAACAGAAAAGGGAGCCAAAAACCCCAAAAACCGAAGCCACATGAAATATGAAACGAATTGTAGCAATTTCCCCAAAGGCGCAAAAGCGCATATGTGACCGAAGGCTTCAAGATGGGCCACTGAACTGCAGGAGCCGTGTCCTTTCGCCTCAGCAATTTATTGCTGACGAATGCGTATTCAATTTAAAGCATCGCCGAAATGATTTATACATTTAATTTTATTTTTCTCGCCCAGCCGCTTAGCGGAAATGGGAAATCACTTGCAAGGACCTGCATCCTTGCTTCCTTCCTCCTTCTCTGTCTTTCTTTTACGATCCATGTTTTGGGCACAATTTCTCATCGTTTTTATTTATGACTATGACGTCGTAAAAAATTATGCTTTAATTTGATTATGGTGCTGCACAGTGTTTGTGTTAGACGTTGCGTATACGCAATCTGCCTGCTTAAAATTCACTAAAAGTTATTGGGTCAACGCTCGAGTGGCTCTTATTTGCGATTGGGTTTTGTTAGTACTTTAAGGCTGAACCTTTCAAACATGACTGGCAGCTCAGAAGCTTTGATTTTAAAAAGACAGTTTATTTGTTTATTAAAAAGTATTTGTTTACCATACAGAAAATCCAGAATATCCAATATAAACTGTTTATTTTTTCAGCACAAGTTTTTTGTTTTCAATTTTTAAATATTTAAGATTTTACTTTGAAGATTTTTATTGCAGTCCAAGCCATGTATTCATAAGAATAATATAAAATAAAATCAAAAGCAAGAATAATAATATATTAAAGCACTTTACCTGCTGAAAATTGTTTCCATTGTATTTTTTTTTTTTTTTTTTTAATTTTTTTTATTATTTTTTTTTTTTTTTTTTTAAAAATAGAAATATGTGTTTATTCAGCAATAGAAAGGGATTTATTTGCTATTTATTTTACCACACAAAAAATATCCATAATAAATTTATATTTTTATTCAGTTGACTCTTGTTTTTCAATATTTTTAATAATTGCACTTTTACTTTACTTTTCCTATTTGCAGACCAAACACAATACACGTCTAAACATTAATACAACAAAATCGAAATACTCAAAATGGTTTCTATAAGAGAAAGATATATATACCTAATTACACATATTCAAAGATTATCCTCTTCCAAAATTAAATAAAATTTAAGGCAGAAATGGTAGAAGTACATCAGTTCCAAATCAATTTTCGCTGCTGCCCCAAAATATAGATTGAATGGGGAATTATCAGTTCCCTGCCCTCATTGCTTGCCTACGCCATTTAACAGGGCCATTATCCATTCCAAAAACGTTATCGGGACAAACGATTTCGCTAAGCTACTTAACTGTAACTCAATCAAATGGCGAACTAATTAATTTGCATTTGCATTTCTTTGGCATCCTTTAAATCGAACCCTCACACTCACACAGGACCCATCCACAGATGTACACATTTAAAATGGTTATTTTGGCATGGCCGCCTTTTGTGTGAACATTAAAATCTTAATTTGAATATGTAACCGCTTGTCTATGCCACTTTTAATCCCCATTTGGCACACTCCCCACCTGTGTGTCCTGTTCGTCCTGCGGGGATGTCAGTTTGTGTGTGTGAGTGTGGTGTACGTGTATGGGTGTTAAATTGTATACCGCACACCAGAAACTAGACTGTTTTTGGGTGGCAGACGGGGCAGAATCATGTTCATTTAAAAAGGTAATTTCGGCGCTGAGCTTATTATGCTCATTAAGTCATCAGGCGGCGGCCGAAACGAAATGGGCCAGGACCCGCTTTCTGGTCCAGGTGAGGATCCTGCTCCTGGACCAGGACACCATTATAAAGTGCACGGCTACCGCAAAACGTGTGCATTCATTTGCTGATGTTGTTTAGCTCAGTTCTTCTTTTATGCACTGCGAAATTCTCTTGAAAGGTGAATACATTTAATTAATTTTCTATTTTAATATTATTTTAAATATATTTTTTTACAAGGTTTTATTTTTTTATTTATTGAATACCTATATTCCTATTAGGATTCATAGTTTTTTTTATTATTCTTCTGGTCCCCTTGTTTGCTTGCTTACCAGAAAATAAAAATTAATTGAAGCATTTTAATTTTAAATTATTAAAATAAATTTTAAAAGACAGTGTATTATTTCTGTAAGCAACTAATTAATAATTATATTCAAAAAAAAAAACAATTGATAATAGCTTTTATTGTTATACAATAAAGTTATTAAATTAATCGTTTTAAATTTTTGTTTTGTGTACTGCACTTCACTTTACTCCACTTGCTCTCACTTTATTTTTTAGCCGGCGCGCAGGACATCGAGCGTGAATTAATTTTTAATGATGTTGTGTGCGGTGCAGTGAAAACAACTCCCATTTTGTTGCTATCTGTGTGCGAGTGTGTGCGTGTGCTGTGTGTCCTGTCCAGGATGTAGGTCATTTCAAAAAATTGTTTGCTTTAAATTGCATTTGCGTTGGCCGTGCGATGACATGATGCACTATCCGCTATCCAGCAGCAGCCACACCCATCAGGCCATCAGCCACAAGTGTTTTTATATGCATCAGCAGGAGGCAGGTGTGGGTCATGCGGGGTCAGGGGTCAAGGGGGTAAGAGGGGAAGGGGGCAAGGGGACAGAACAGGTAGTAGCACCTCATCCGCCAAAGAGTGTGCACCACGCAACCACGCACAACCGTGTCACTGGTTTAGTTTAGAGGCCTTGGGATGGGTAGCAGATGCTGCTTGTTTAGCCATTAGCAAAGAGGACTGGTTGCAAATAGTGTTGTCACCCACAGATAGTTGATAAATAAATTATTTACAACATTTTATTTAATGTTTTTATTTGTACTTTGTAAAGTGAAGTGAACAAATTAAGCTAATGTGCTAGTCGAAGCTGCTAAGGCTTTCAGATGAAAAAAATCATTTATTTTCCATGAGTAGAACAGTTATGACTCTATATTTAACTATAAAAAATTGATACCTATAAGATATTCTTTAAAAAAAACTTTGAAAAACTCTGAAAATGTATATTAATTTGTATCACTGTTATAACTTTTATTATATTTAGTTATTACAATTTCGACATTCGTAGTTTCTTAAACATTATTTCCATAGGAAAAAAATCTTTAAGAGTTGGCTATTTTTAATATTTTATGTTTATTGGGTTGTAAATCGTTTTCATTTACATACAAATTTTTATGAATTTGAACTGCCTATAATTTGTTGGCTATAAAAAACCTGTACTGACAACACTGACTGTCGCAGTGGGTCAACTGCCTAATTAAAAATATAATTTTGTAAAATGCATTGTGACACCTCATGCATGGCCCAGAATTAAATTACTTTACCTGCTCTCTTAAAATCCCTCCTTTCTTTTTTAATATCTTGATCTGAGCACGCACTTAATTTGCTTGATCAACTTCCGTGTTTAAAATTCCCTTAGTACCGCTGGCAAAGCAATTAAGCGATTAATTCGCACTCATGCCACTCGATCTTCGGCCATATGACAGCCTGCGAATAAATCAAAAGGGGATTTTTATTGTGGCAGCCGGTGGCTATTGCCAACAGTTTGGTGGCCATTTTATTGCTGGCTTTTTGTTGCTGTTGCTGTGTTGTTCTTTATTTTCTCAACTTTTTGTACTTTGGCTACTTTGCTGCTTGGCGTTGATTCAATTGCTGGCACACGCACGCACACGGTTTATGCAAATGCAATAAATTACATTTTATTATGAAAATTTAAATGCTCCGGCCCCGGGGGAGAGGTGACAATAACAAAAGGGTAGTAAAAATCCAATTAATTGTTATTTTATTTGTTTATTGTTTTCTGATTACGGTGCAGGCGATGCGAGTATACGAATATTTTTTTGGTTTCAGCGCCACATTTGATTTATTGTACAGCATTTATATTTAATAATTTAATTAAAACATTTATGGCAGAATGTTTAATGCTGTTGTGTTTTTTCGTAACAATTTCAGTCGCATACTTAACAAATTATTTGTTTTTATTGTTTTATTTTACTCAGAAACATTTTAAAATATTTAAACTTGATCTAAAAAAAGTTTCAAAGATATTGCTGTGACATTTTTATTAAATAACGAGTGCAAATATAGAAAAAAAAACACCAGCTTACTGTATTGAGTAATCACCTTCTATTACTTAACGAGACTCCTTCAACAGCTAATGACTGAACTGCATTCGTTAGCATCCGAAACAAATGATGTGGTTTCTAGTCCCATTTTCCTGTTTTCCTCACAACTCACTTGAAAATTCTAGCGGCACCTTTTTTATACACCTCCATTTGAGTTGTCAGCTCCAACTCATTTATCACCGCCAAATGTCTCGCGTTGGTATTTATTTATAACTCTCCATGGGGACGGCTTAGAGGGATAGAATAGACCGTATGTGATCCTCCCACCTTCAACATCGCTCAGGTTGACAAGCCGCGCGGAGCAAGATAAATTATTATTTTAATTGCATTTAAATTACACGTTGCGTTGCACGGGGGGCGTATGCGCAATAACCTACCAAAAAGTCAAGGCTGCTACGCTTCAAGTCACATTTAATGGGGGATTCGAGGGAGGTTCTGACCGCCCGCAGCTAGATTAACAGCTACCCTTGGCTAGGGGACTTGACCAGCGTTTAGGGGATTTATCGAGACATTTTAATGCGGGGTCCTGATTTTCTACACTTTTCAAAGGGGTCGCAAAAAAATATAACGAGTAAAAAAAAATGTGAAACGAAATTGATTTATAAAATTGTAAAACTTTATTTGTGTATCCAAATATAAATGGTTTTATTTAAAAAAAACTTTATTAGTAGTTACTTAAATTAAAATTAAATTTTATTTTTAAAGTGCGCATAACATTTATGATATGCTATGCAAAATATGAATAAAAAAGTTTCAACATTTGTTAAAATATTTAAAACAAAAAAATTAGAAAACCTACATAATTATTTTAAAGTTGAACAAATGAAAAAAATTTTGTTTTTCTTTGACGTGCCAACTTTTTCTATTAAATAAATAGTTTCTTGTAAAACTGTTTGAAAAATTTAAAGTAATTTGGTATTAATTCACAAATTGAGAGTCTTATGGACTCTCAGTTTGACTTTAAATTTAAATACCTACAAAGAAGTACTTTAAGGGCATCTCAGCATCAACCTACTGAATTTCCATCCAGTTTATTTGATATATGAGAGCCCATGGGATCCCGCCACAGCCTTAAGCAACATTAATAAATGCTGGCATTTCTGGGGTCCTTAAATCCCGATTCACCTGCTCCGTCTGCTTTTCTGTTTTTTTTTTTTAACTTATAAATACATATATATACATTTTCTGTGTGTTATAATTGCCAACCACCCGCGGCGACTTGAACTTTTGTGAGGCATCTCCTGGAACAGTTGGAGCAGCGGCTCCTTTTCGGTTTTTGGCCAGGAAAGTGAGGCGGCAATTTATATTCATGAGTTGTTGTAATGCATGTACAAGTTGTTGGTGGTGCTTTGGTCCTTTCCCAGGAGCATGCTTATTGTTATCCGTGAATTAACTTCTCTTATCGCGACGCCTTGGTTCCTTGTAGGCCTGTTAGCTTTGATTTGCGTGCCCTGACTTGTGGTTTATATCGCATTTTAAGCTTGTTATGGCCATACGCAAAATGTCCTTCCTCTTTTGTCCCGCTCATGTGCTAACGCAGGAAATAATTGCCAAAATATAAACTAGTTATAAATTATTCGCCCAGCTCTCTCTCTGGCAAACGCATCGCAAAAGCTCCAAGCAGCAGCAAGGACAACTCCATATTCTATATCCTGGCCACCAGGACAAAGACAAGCTCAAGATGTAAGGGATAAGCACGGACACATAGACACATAGAGCTGTTGACTGCCATATTTTATAAGCCTGTGCTGTGCGGTTGAAAATTTAAACAAAAACCCCCAGCAACCAAATGACAGAGAGGAGGGGACATTTTCCTCAAGATATTTGTAAAAGAGGAAGTTGGCAGGATGTGAAGGAACGAAGCCTCAATACGCTTCCTTGTGTGCTAAATTGAATTATTATGGCTACATTTGGCTCTCAGTATTAGTTAGGATTATTGCACATCATGGGCTTTATTTAGTCAATCAATTTATGCGCTAGTAGAATAGTGAATTTACACCTTACATTTGCTTTGAGTGATTAAACTCACTCAGGCAGCAAGAATAATTAATTCTATAATAACAACATTTTAGCAACTAAATAAAATACTTTGGTATATGTTTTTGTATTTAATAATAAAACTTAAAAGAAAAGCACTAGACACAAATTATTTTTAACTTAATTAACTGGGCTTTTCCAAAATGTTTTGTGAGAAAATCGAGTTCTTAAAGATAGTTGCAACTTAACTTTACCTATTTTATTTTATTATAAATCAAAAATGTCATGTTCCTAAACTAAATACTTGTTTGTAATTGTATACTCAATTTTGTTATTATTTAAGTAGTACATTTAAGTTATTTATTTTATTTAAAAATCCTTACTGAATCCGTTGTGACTAACGCAATAAATATAAGTCTTCACTTGTAGCGTTAGGATATAAATAAATGAAATGAAATGAAATGAAATCAAATAACATTGGAGTAAAACTAATTGAGAGAAAAATATTAGACTCACTTAAAAATGCTTTAAAATCCCGTGTGTTGAAAGATTGATCCTTTTTCAGTCCGACAAGCTCCTTGTCAAAGTTCTAATGCCCTGGAAAATGTGTTTAGGAATCAAACAAAACAAGGAAGCGCATCCACACAGGATTCTCCGTCCGCCCACCAAGCGATGTCGTCAGCAACACATTAAAGCATCTTCATTGTCCTTGGCTGCTGGCTGTGCGAATATGAGTGCGAGGATGAGGATGAAAAGGACGAGGATGAGGATATGGGCATATCAGCGCTTGTGTGTCGGGGGCTTGTAAGCAGATAAAGTCATTTGCTTTGATATCTTTCACTAATTATTGCCAAAGCGTAGTCTAAGCCGGTCTTGTGCGGCAACAACAGGAATAATAAATGACAACAATTCCAGCTAACTGCGGCTGCTCGAATCCTTTTTTCAGGATCCAGTAGACCACAACATCCTGGCCAGAGCAGGAGGGAGAATAGCATTAACAGCATATTATCCTGCCATGTATCCCCATAGAAAACAAAAGCCAACGAAGCGTAGACCCGGCAAGGATGCTACTTCCTTGGGCTGCCAATTGAGCTTTCCCATTTTCCTGCCTCCCCTGTTGTTGTTTTTAAGAAAGTGAAAAATATGATGAAATTAATTTTTGTGTGTTTGGAGTTAAGCACTCGCACACTGCTGAAAGGTTGAAAACTGAAATGCCTTCAGATTAAATTAAAGCCTGCTGAAATGTTGTCATTTATAATTTTGGCACAATTGCCGCTAATCAAATTGCTGCCCCCTTAAAAAGAAGGAAAAGGGTAAACCGAATTCCCAGAGCTTTTTGCACGCTCTTCTCTTTTAATATGCCATAAAATTCAATGGGGGGAAACTGAGTTTCTTCTTTTAGACAACCCCCAAAAACAGCAAATGCTGCCACCCCCTTTGGCCAACCATTTATTGTAACGAATCTATTAAGTGGAAATTTATTTAAGCCAGAGCCAAAAAGTTTAAGCCATAAAGTGTAGCTTGTTTGTGCTGTTGTGTTGCGGCTGCTCGAGTACATAAAAATATTAAAAAATAGAAAAAAAAGGCCAAGGAGGCTACCAATAATATATAGGAAGGCGTTGCTTCGCTTTTCCGCTGCCGTTGATATTTTTATTGCACTGACGGCTTAGGTTCGGCAATTTTCCTCAGCCAATTTGAGTGAACGAGTCGCATGGAAATTTGCACAGGATTTTGCCTACAGCTGGGTTAAGCTTATGGATTTTCGAGCGAAAGAGAGAGTGGTTTCTTTTCCCATAAATTTCCCATATATTCCGGGCGTATGCGTAATATTTTAGTATATCTTATGGATGATGAATATTGTGTGGAAAAGTTAAGCTGGAAATATTATGCTGAAACCGAAATTTAGTATTAGTTCCTAAATTGAAATTTAAAATCAACCATACATAAGCTTTTTATTTTTTGTTAAGATGGAAATTGAAGGTAGGAATAGAGAACATTTTTTTTTACCCATACAAGTATTTTTTTTAAGTAGGTATAATAAATTTGGCATATGAAGTATACTTGATGTAAACTTAAATTGTACAAGTGTATGAGTACATTTTTATTTGTGTTA
The DNA here is from genome assembly GCA_018150695.1 of Drosophila oshimai. Taxonomy (NCBI): domain Eukaryota; kingdom Metazoa; phylum Arthropoda; class Insecta; order Diptera; family Drosophilidae; genus Drosophila; species Drosophila oshimai. Next base: position 163,228 of record JAECWM010000315.1, on the reverse strand, counting down.
TGTTAAATTTATACAGTTTTATGAATTATTTAAGATTATTATTATTTTTTACCTATATTTTAAATACACTTATACCCAAAATCGAATACGTAAAAAAGCAAAATTCAATTTATAAGAAACATAAAACGAGATATTGTGAGTTAAATACCTTACAAGATATGCTGACAGTCAAGCCATTTTGTTGTCTTAATAATCCATGATTATCCCATTATGGAGACCATTTTCCTGAATTATGCAGACCCATTTTTTTGTTTAAGCCCCATTGCCGAAGAATATACGCATTATACATTTTACTTTCCATGGCCTTAAAGCAGGTCCAAGGAAAAAGGGATTTTCCTTGTGGCACGTCTTTCCCTTCGTTTTTCCCCAGCCATTGAAGTAATTTGCCTCGGACGCAAATGGGGAAAACAAAAGGGACTCGCGACTGAAGCCTGTAAGTGAGAAAGAGACAATTAAAAATCCATTAATTTGAGTAGCGGCAACCATGTAAAGCTACTTATATCGCCTCCCAACCGGCCACGCCCACTTCAACCCAACCCCAATGGAAATTTACATTACATTATACTTGCATTTAAATAATTTTTGCAAAATTAAAACGTAATGCATGGGACCAAGGCGAAACTTTATGCCACGGGAGTTTATAGTAAAGTAGAGTGTGCATCCTTGATCCTGGGCCCATGGCAGTGAAATTATTTATGTGTCGCACATTTAACTTGCACATGGCAAAATATATATTTTGCATTTACCGAGTGCACTTCCATCATTATCCACCCGGAGTCCTGAATCCTGACCGGATGCAAAGGCAGGAGAGGAGTGTAGTGGACTCCCCACAGCCCTTTGGGCCGCACTTGCATTGTTTTTTGGCCAGGACTGCCGCCTGCGGATTAAAATGCATGGGTTCATGAAGTGGTCATCTGTCATCTTTGCGGTAGGAAGAACTTCGCATGTTGACATTGTCGCAACAGTTTATATATGTACAAACAAACGAGTATCCATGGGAGGTATGCAGCAGGGAGTGGCAAGGAGGAGGACTCGAGGCAGAACAGATCCAGCTATTCAAGTCCAACTCGAATGGCCACTGCCCCAGCTTGATATATGTAGTTTTTTTTTTCGGTAACAACATTTGCTGTGAGTTGTGGGCATATTGGGATGGACTGATCACCGGGGGCTTGACTATTTATTTAATAATTTATTGTTGAGGGATTCTTTTGATTTAATAAAAGCAAATTGGTCGCAAATCCTTCTTAAGGTAATGGAGAAAAATAGAATACTTTTAAAAAATTTAACTTTAATTGGCTTTGGTTGTAAGCACTTCACACTTTATTGTTTTAGAAAACAAATCAACTTCTTTCTGAATAAATACATTTAATTAAAAATGTTTTTAAAATCTTTATAGTATTTTCTAGATATTTACGTTTTATAATATAATTTTCCCCATATTTTACCTTATATTTTATGGTGTTAATTTTTGTATGTAATCAATAAGCAAAATAGATATTTATGATATTTCCGAAATAAAATATTTGATTCTTTATGTTCTTAAAAATGTTGTAAAAAAAAATTTGTTTTGGAATAAAAAAAACGGTTTAGTCCGATTTGTACATTTTATTTCCAACTGTACGTCTAATCATGCTAACTGAGTATCTCCTAGTCTTTTCCTTGAAACTCTGGGTGCTCACTCTAAGTTATTTATACTTTTGCTGTTTTGTTGCCTGCCTGTGGAGAATCGGTTGGCCAGGGTAACTGGTGCGCAGTTCCCTTACAAGCCGGATTAAATATGGCTTAAAAGTCAGTTGACACGAGTTGGCCATTTCTCACCGACTGCCTGCCGGTCACTCATCCTTCCTCGTCCTTTGGCTCCTCAATTCTCATCCTCATCCCTGTCTCTAGGCGAGATGCTGTTGTTCGGCGGTGTGAGATGATAAAACATTTATGCAGATAGCCCAGGCCCAGAGTGCAGCAGCAATCATTGACATTAAGTGGAAAACCTACGGGGGATTGGGGCGAAATGTCTTTTAGATGTCGTTTAAATTAATTGCAATGAAGAGATTATTTTAAAAGTGGAAAATGATTTAATGCTCTCGGCTTAAAGGTATTTGAGGATGGAGTTGCTGCAGAAAAGCGGCTTGGCTCTCAACTTTTACTACTGAAAGTTTAATCTCTCACAGCTCAATCTTATTTTTCAATTACCAGCAGCTCTATGCCAATTAAATCACCTGCAAAATACCCAAAGGGAAAGCAGAAACCAGTTTGTACATCCCTTATATGGCCAATTATGAGTGGCCATTTGGCAGGAAATATTTTATGATATATTTCCCCCTTGCCTTGTTGCCTTGTCTAATTGCTTGCCTAGGTATTGATTTTCGAAAAAACAAAAAAAAAAGAGATATCAAAATTGAAAATGGAAAAATATATCTTGGCCAGCCCTCAAAGGAAATTGCTAAAATGTTCACGTGTTGTGAGGTAAGGATTCCCTTGGGCTCGAGTTTTTACTTTTTGATGGCACGTTTCAGATTTTTGAAGACTGGTTGATGTGTGAACGGAAATTAGCTTGATTAGATTGTCTGATGACTTCATTGAGACTCAGACAGCGGAGAGTACGAGGAAAATTGATTCCTTTTGCTGAATTGCACAGTAAATTAAATTATTTCCATCAGCCCTTTAAATGACTAATTGAAACTTGAGCAAATTTTATCTACACGGAAAGAAAAATATGAAAATTACAACTAAAATTTAAAAATGTATACTAAAATCAAAATTAAACGAAGATTTGTCTGACCTGCATAAACATTGTGACAATAAAAAAAAAATATGTTAATTATGTCTTACCTTTATTTTATATTTACCTTAACTTGTACTATACAATTTTATTCATAATCTAAAATAAGAGAAAGTTTTTTTTTAAATTTCTTAAAATTGTGACTAGGTCTCCTGTATAATATTTAGTAATTTGACAGAATCAAATCCTGTGACTACTCGCCTCGATTTGTGGTCTAATTTCGCCTTCTGTTTCCCTGCTGCTCAAAGTCCAACCTGTGACCAGCTGTCTGGTTTTGGGTACTAATACTGGTGGCTGGTCCTTGGTTCTTGTGCCTTGTTCATGCTGCATGTCGCACAAATGTTGTATTACGTCCTGACATGCAACATGAATATTCACTTTGCACTTTGCGGGCGCATTGGCTGGGCCAAGGATTTGGGATACAGGTGTTTTCCCAACTGCCCTCGGGGCAGGACGAAAGGCAGAATGGGGTGATTTGAATGTGGATGTTGATGTTGTCCTGCTACCCGAATTTGCATCTTAATCTCTGCCGTCAGCGCCGCTGTTGACGGACCAAAAGCAGGACCAAATCGCATGCTTACGCACTCAAGAGTCCTGCACGGACTCCCCTGCTGATTGCTGTTTAGTTTTGCAATTTAAATCAGACTTTCAGGTGCAATGCTCGGACATTCCCGACGACTTAAATTGGCAGGACATCTCGTCGTCATGACATACTTATCAACCATCCTCCCCCAAGGACGAAATATCCTATTCGTCCTGGACCCTCATAATGGCTAGTTGGCTTTTATTTTTTTGGGGGTGTGCTTTTTGCTGCGGGAATGAAATCAAATGAAATGAAATGTAGATGCATATCCCTTTTTTTTGTGCCGACTGCTATCCTTGTATCGCTGCCTGTGTGTGTGCGCACATGTAAATTGTATAAATGTGCGCATAAATTTTCGTAGGCAAAATTTGAAATTCCGATTTTCGACCAGATTGGTAAACAATTTATGTAAGCAACCGAACTGAGCCGAACACATTGAAAATCTGGTCAGAAGTGTCCTCCGGCTTTGTTTTGTTGGCTCTTCACCCATTTTCCCCTTGTTTTTGGGTGGTGCTGGAAATCATGTAATTGCGTAACCCTTTCGATAATAGGACCCTTGAGTACTCGCATGTGTATGTATAGAATGTGGGGTCCTTGCTTATGGTTATGACCACACAGACACAGACACTGGCACAGGCAGACCAAAAACAGACTCTCCCCATCACTTTTGCTTATCTTAAGTATTTTACTTATGTCCTGTCGGAATTCCCCCGCTCCTGTTCAGTGTCCCCGAAATTTTCCATGTTTGCATTTGCGCATTTCCCATTTTCCAGGCCATTTTGAACTGAGATTCACAGGCTGATTCAGTAAACTTTTTCTCCGGAATTTTCGTGCACAGAAAAAAAATGGAGAGTGCTTTTTAATTAAAATTTTCAAGTAATAATGTTTTATGTTTACGTTAAATGTTTTATATCATTTTATATTACGAAATGTTAAACTTGGAACTCAAGCCAGTGCTGCCAATTTAGCCTTTTCCGGACAGATCTGTCCCTTTTTTAACGGCCTTAGCCGGAAAAATTTCAAACAGCCCCTGTCCGGAAATCTGGCCTTTTTTGACAATAAACTTTAAAGGAAAAGTTGAATGATTTGTACTTGATTCATCCTGATTTCAAAAACTAAATGACCTTTTTTAGGAGCTAAGTCGAACACTTTTGTGCTTTTACCACTAACCACTAAAATTATGAAGAATGTTCAAAATCAAGAATCCATCTCAAAAAGTTACATCTCATTTTGCTTAAAATGTTGTTTAAAGCGATTAAATCGATCAGATAAAATAATTACCAAACGCTATGAACAATGTACAAAGGGTTTTAAGCAAATTAATTCATGATGTTTTTTGAAAACTTTCTAAAAGTACTCGAAAAAAATTTTTTTTTTGTGCCAAGACCCTTAAAAACATGTATAAGATTAGGTTATTTTTAGCTTGTAATTTTCATGATATCACCTCAAAAATGTATTTTTAATTGCAAGTTTTGACTCCGCTAACAAATAATCATGACATATGGGCTAATCCGAGAATTTTGAAACCAGCCCGAAAAACGAAAAAAGCTAAAAAAACATATTTCTATATAGTTTTTGCCAAATTTTTCCTAAATCATAGGAACTAAACTTGTCTAAGCAATGTGCAACAAAATTTAATTTTTTTGGTTCAACTAGTTAATATTAGCAAAGAGTATTTTTTTGGTATTTTTTCTGTTTTTTAGACCTGTTTTCATTGTTATATTCTCCTATTAGAATGACAATTTATGATAACATTTGGTTCATAAAGTGTCGTTTACATGTTGAACTATTTTCTCAAGTCAAAAAACTATCAAATCGTGGCTAAAAGTATAGATAATCACCTTATTTAGCTTGATGGAAGAAGTGTAACGTCCGCAACGTAACGTCCGCAACAAATTTAAATTAAGATTATTTTTATTAACGGAACTAGTTATCTTTCTTTTTAAGATGCATTGATATGGTCATACATTCCACTTCATTATTAGTTATCTTACTTTTTGGTTAACTATTCTTAATTCGCTAATAAATGTGAAAATGCACACAAACCTCAAATTTTACTTCCATTTTTTGTAACGTCCGCAACGGAACTTTGAGCAAGCACAACTTTCATTAAAAAACAGTTAACCTCTTGTTTTTAAATAAGTTTAAAAGTGCACTCAAGAAACTGCATATGGCCAACAATTTATAAAAATATACCCACGTCAACGGCAGCTGTGTCAATTCTAACAATCAAATTTGCGTACAAATGTAACGTCCGCAACGCAGGATTAGCCCATATGTGAATCTGAAGTAATAAAATTGTACCTAATAACATAAATTTGTTAAAACAATAAGTTGGCCTTTTTTTTTGTCCTTTTTTTTAAATTTCTGTCCCTTTTTTCGCCTTTTTTTTGTCTGACCTGGCCTTTTTTTTGAACTGACTGCTGGCAGCACTGACTCAAGTTTGAACTTGATTCTGATTAATTTATACGTAACATGGGACACATTTCCTGTTTTTTATTTTTTTTAGTTTAATTACAACTGATAAATTTTTTGTTTAAAAATAAATATGGTGTAAAAAACTCTACCCATAAAATATTTATTTTAATATTCTAATAAAAAAGTGTAATGAAAATATAATATTTTTGATACTTCCAAAAATTATAATTTATTTTCAGTGCAGGAATTTTTGTGTTTGATATTTCTGGGAAAGATTGCTGAAATTAGCAAGCGATTGATTTACGGCAGCTTTGAGGTGGTTTAAGTTAAACTGGGTTTTGGGTTGCTAAAATAATCAATTTCCTGCCGACTACTCTCTCTTTTTTGGGAGAATGTAATGCGAATCCTTTTGAAAACCCACTTTCATCGAGGATTTTTGAATTTATACTTGGCTGTGCACATTGTTTTTTGTTAAATTAATTCTTTTTTTCAGCTTTCAGTTCTGTTTGCAGACTTGCCTGGCTGAGCAGCTTTACGTCGTCGACAATTTGCCATTAATTGAAAACAGATTTGCCGCCGAGATTGCATTGTCGACAGGCATCTGATTTCCGCACAAATTAATTATAACTGCCATTGACATGGCCCAGACCTCGACTGGTCGTCGATTGCCAATGGTCGATTGCCCAGCATGGAATCCGAGAGCCAAAAGCTGCTGGGACCCCTGCGATAAGGCGGCTGCCGAGTTTAATTCAATTTTATTGAGATTTATTCAGCCAGAAGCACTGGCTACTACTACTGGCGAAATGGCAGTGAAAGTGGAAAGTTGAGAGCGGCATATTAAATGGCGCGTGCAAAATTGCTTAGCTGCAATTAAATAAAAAAAAAACATTTATAATTGCAGCAGCAAAGCTGCAAGCGGAAACGGAAATGCCAACGTGCTAGCGGAAATGCAACGGTGAGAGAGTGAAATAGAGATTTGCAGGCAGCGGAAAAGGGAAAGTGTCATTTCAATGGAGTGGAAATATTTTTTCTGTGTCCATTTCACAAGATGAACGTGGTGCATATGTTTATTATAATAACACACCATTTACTATAAACAGCTTATTTATTTTAATAATTGGTACATTTTATGTCCTACGGTCGAAAAACCTTAAATAGTTGATTATGAAAAATTCTCAAAACTGACAACAGTTTTTTTTTATGTAAAATTGTCACACAGTCAGGACTTACATAAGCTCTTAAACATATTTAAATATTTTTTAGTGCAAGATAATTTCTTTACTTCTTTTAGGGTTTCCTTGTAAAAAAAATTAAAGTTTAAAAAATCAAACTAAATCTTTAATCTTTTTAATAAATTGATAGATTTTTATTTCTTTTAAAATTTGAGACTATTGTTTGTTTCAATAATTTATTTATTTGTTAAATTAATTTGCTCTTGTGATATTGTGAATTTAAAAATGTGTTTTAGACTTTGGGGAAACAAAATATTTTCAAAGTTTAATTTGATATACATAGCAAACATGAAATAGCAAACTACGACTAGGCCTGTTTCAAGATGCAATTATGAATGCAGTTTATATTAAGATGGATAATGCACTTTAAGTGAGATTAATTGCCAGTTGACCTGTCAGCTGTCCAACTTGCTCCGCCTCGCTCTTTGACCCCGAGCCGTCGGCCAATTGAAATCCACATCCAATTCCGTAAATTGATACAAATGTCGGGGCGTTTTGTGTGTGCCATTCGAGACATTTAAATTGAGACAACAAATTAGTTTTATGTTTAGTGTTATGCAAATAAAATTATCGTTTAGCCCGACACTTTTGGCCCATTGAGTGAGATGGCCGAAATGTTAAATGGACAGTTGGACAGATTGATGGCTCTACATATTGATTTGTTTGCCAGCCAAATAAATTCTCTTTCAATTATTTTGTTTTTGGCAATGCAGCTGCATGTGCATGTGTATACTCATGTATGAGTATTTGTGCACTTGTGTGCGGGGGGAGTATCTATGTGCGATTTTAATTAAAAATTGATTTAGCGAAATTTGCATAAATTATGCATTACTCGACGGTAAGCCAGCAAAACATACAAACCCAGACTGTGTCAATAAATTAGAAAAGATTAATTGCAAATTATATAAATAAATTCGCACAGAGCAGCCAAAAAAGTACAGATTTAGCCATGTTATCATTGCTGTTTTTAAAGATTTTTAATTTACTTTTCTACATCATTTTCCTGCATAATTAAAAATCATTTAAGCCTGGTGTCTTCACGGAAAGATTGTTTTGTGTCTGAAAAGTCAACCAAAAATATGAAAAGTTTGCAAAATGGAGTTTTCGCTGTGGGGAAGCATCGGGTGCAACAATTTATTGTGGCAGCATGAAATATGGCCAAAGTTTTGAAATGAAGTTGGCCGAGAAGGACCGCAGCCACATTAACAAATGAATGAGTAACTGAATAAATGAATGACAGAGTGAATGATGGAGTGTTGAAGTTTTCTTGTATTCGCAACAGGGGTTTTAGATGGGTTGTGGTAGAGTTTAGTAAATTGAAATCTTGTTGATATTTAAAGATTAAATTAAATGTTTATATAAATATAAAATCAATGTGTTCCAAATGTTAAACATGAAACAAATCAAACAAGTACCTACCTACATACATTTCTAAAAAAGTAAAAGATTAATTTTGTACATTTTTTTTTATAGCAGCATTCCATACATTCCAAAAATCTTTTAGCATATTTGTACATTAAAAACATTAAAATTTCAAATATCTTTCTTATGGAATTTTCTTTTCTTTTAGTTCTTCTTAATAACAGGCCCATATAAATTTATGTACTCTGCATATTATTGCTTTAATTTGCATGTCGGTAATTTGTGCCGACCTGGTTCGATCCTTTTATGCTCGATGACATTTAATTTACATGAGAAATTCATTACAGCAACGACAAATAAAAATTCCATTCATTTCATTTCATTTATTTAATGTTGTTTGGTTTAATTTTCCCTCAATTTCATTTACCCCCAGCAAATATTTATCGACACTCCTATTCAAAATTTTATTTAAATGCAAAGCTGGCGGTTTGTTGAGATTATTTTTTTGCTAAAGAAAATATAACCTGTGGCTCTTTATGGTCAAACACTTGAACACTTTGGATCACACCTGGCAGCATGGAAATGGACTTTGTTAGTTTCTCAAACTTTTATATACTTTTATTTACCCGGTCCGCCCGGCACAAACAAACTCAACTTCCACGCCCATTTCCACGTTCATCGGTGGCAAATTCAATTTAAAATCAAATTTTCCCCATCGGCCAGGAAAAGCGGAGGAAAAGCTCTCGACTCGACATGGCTTCGAGTGCAAATTAAATAAAATCGCAAAGTGGCAAGAAAAACGTAGTAGTAGCAGTCCCCTCTCTAGTTGCCGGGCGATGCGATGATTGTCTGTGATTGATTTTAATCGCCTCAAGTGATTTCACTAAACGATTCAACTCTGAAATTGGTTACTTTGCATTGTGTCTGTATCGTCCTACATATATATATATTTGTACATTTTGCCTGTGAGTGGGTGGTGCCTTACTTTTGGCGCTGAGTGTTGCGCTTCCGGCAATTCTGTCTGCTACAACGAACTACGAGTATATTTGTAAACTGTCCGCAACACAACATTTGCTTACCTCAAAATGGGGCAGCTCTTAGCTCTCCCTTGGTTTACAACTCAAATTTTCAGTATCTTCTATATGTGTGTTTGAAAGGTACATTTTAAGGTTTCAGCTAAGCTGTCAACAATTTTCCAGGATATACATTACTATCACCGAATGTAAAAGAAAGTCGTGTTGCGTTTTTGAGATATATTAAACAACAGTCTTATTGAAAAAAAAGGAAACTCTAAATTTAACATGTTTTTTGAAAGAAAAAGTAGAAATTAAATATGTGTTATAACAGATCAGTAAAAATCAAGAAACCAAAAAATTAAGAATGTTATTTGAACAAAATATAGAGATTTAATTTTTAGTATAATTTTTTAGTAAAAATATTATTTAGAAGCTTTTATTATAACCAAGATCAATAAAATATTATTACAAATTAAATTTCCTTAAATTTTTCATTTAACCTCATAATAAATAATGTTCTAAGATATATTAAAACAACAGTAGGGTGCTTAAAAGCTACGTTTAACCTGTGCATTTTTTTAACTCTCTCATAAATTTTTTTTAAGCTCAATTTAAATGCACACAAGTCCGCGCAGCATATTCAAATAAATTTCAAGCGCAACAATTGCATTCCACTCGCGCCACATTGTGTTGTTAGTTGAATCTGGAGAGGATATACATTTTTTGCTGGCCAAAAGTGCTGTGGAGAGTGCAATCTTGATACCACTCTGATTGACACTTTTTGGGGAAAGCCCCGCATTTAATTCGGTGCAGTTCGCTTAATTAAAGTGGCCACCCGGCCAAATGAAGCCGCGGAAAAGCGGGGCCAACAAAGCTGAGCCGTGAACAAAAGCGGTGAATAAAAAACCTGGCACAAAGTTGGGGCCACAATTTGAGCTTTTTTGTTGTTTTGTTTTGTTTTTGGCTTTAGCGAAAAACTCAAACACACGGAGGCGACGAAACCGATACAAAAACACACAACAGCCCCAGATAGAGCCACAAAAAACAGTCCACAGGATGTCCGTCAGATTATCCTGCTGCTGCTGCTGCTGCCAAACAACCAAATTTCAAGTGCACTGCAAGGCCATAATCCGTTTGAACCATAACCATCGGGGAGGCTGAGGGGCTAAGGACTGCCATAACATGGCTGATTACCCGCTGAAAACTTGGCCAAAAACCGCTAAGCGCCCCGGCCAAAGTTTTCATTAAAGTGGCTCCCGGGTTTTCGGTCTTTCGGCCTTTGTAATTGCTCGGAATCGTCACTGAAGAATTGGCAGCGCCGACAGCTTAGCCTGGTTCGAGTTTTGGCTGTTGAGTGATAGTTTGCCAAGTGTGGCCTAAATTTGGTCACAGAAAAGTCTCTGGTAAAGCGGAACATTTTTGGAATTTATTTTTCAAAATTCCACCGGCTTGTGGGCAATTTAATACTTTTTACAAAAGTTTGTAAAAGTATTCGACCTAGATGCACGTATTTATTTTTCAGTTTATGGTTTCCCAAACTCTTTAAATTTAAAGGTGTATTCCCAAATTTTTATTGAAAATCCAAAAATATTTTTGGTCATAGAGATTTATTAAGTTTTTTTTATTGGCTGAAAGAATTTTTTACTGAAAATAAAAATATACATAAATGTTTTTTATACTGTGGTGTGAATTTTTGGGAAATATTCTCTTATGAATTTAAATAAACTTCGGTAAATGTGTTCGATGGTTTAAATTTTTCTTTTTTAAAGGTATGTTTCTAAATAAATGCCGGAGAGCTTTAAAATCGATGATAAATCAGTTAAACATACGCTCCAAAAGAGCAAACACACACAAACGCTTGAAATGCACAATGTAAATTGAATGGACATTTCGAAGCAACTAAAAATATCTAACTAAGAGTTGCACATTTTTTTTTGGCAAGTCCTGGTTGTCTTTATTGATTGTGCCATGCAAATACAAAAAATTTAAGCTGAAATCGTCCTGCCAGTTCATTTCCGGCAGCACATAATCCTTGACATTTTTCCAGCAGCTATTTGCGCTCTGATTTTACTCTTGGCTTTTTTTTCGGGTCGTCGTCTTTCTTTTCCTTTTTGCACCGCTTTGTTTAATGAATTATCAGTGCGCTCATTACCAGCACTTAAGGGGGCGGGAGGTGGTGTTGGAAAAGGGGGCGTGGCAGTGACACTGCAGCTTGAGTTTGTTTTATGTCGCCGGTGTCCTTGCGTCCTTGCGCTCACTCAACCGCAGGCGCATTGAATGGCAGATATTTTCGTCCTTCTTTTTTCCTTTTTCCTGCTCCTACCGAGGATTATTTGACATTGATGCGTTGACTTGTTGAACTTGCGGTCGAGGGGGGACAATATCAGATGGCTAAGCCAAACAGGAAAATTAAATCCAAGTGCCATTTAAGGGCAAAACTTGTGATACATCCCACTTCTGCCTGGCTAATCAATAAATGCAATTGCCATTAACTTTTTGGGGGTGCAACTTTTACCAATTTCGCTTGTGTTTCGTTTTGCAAGCGAGTAGATGGGGTTGAAACTATTTTTCAATTTTCGCCGCTGGAAAGTTTTTTGTTCGCACAGCTGCCTCGGAAAGTAATGCAACATCCATTAAAACGGGCGACAGCATGAGGAGCTCAAGGAGGAATGGGATTGGTGTTGGGATGGTGTTGGAAAAGGGATTGGGCTAAAGATGAGGAAGAGGATGAGGATGTGGAAGCGGAACAGGCAGCAGCACATTAAGCAGGCGGCTGCATCCTCTTTCGTCTCCTTCCTGCTTTTACCATATCGATTGCCAATATGGCCAATTGAAAAATAAAAGTCAGGCACAAAGAAAAATATTACACAAAGAATACAAAACTTGTCCTTGTTATTAAAGTTCATGATAACAAGTAATCTATCTATTGTGGTTAATATTTAACACTATATCGTACCTAATGTCGTTATTGTGCAAGACTTTAAAAATATATTTATAACCCACATTTATTGGTTTACCTAAAAGTCTTTAAGGTGTAAACAGTTTAAATTTAAATTTTTGATTCTAGTGAAATATTCTATTCCACTCCAGTATGTATTCTCAGGATATCAAACATCTAATAAAATGTAAAAAAAAATTTAATTAAAAATTCCAACCAAAAGTCAAGCCATAGAAAATTAACTTTGGTTGTAAGAGGTTATATTTTCTTCTCTATTTCAAATATATTTTCATATAGATTGTTTTCAGTGTAACAGAATACATTCATCTACCAACCGAGGACAGAAATGTACACTTCGTGGTTGATTGTGTGGAACCTCCAAGACGAATCGATACCCTGACGACGATCATTTGGGAAGTCCTACCGTCATTCCTAAGAAATTGGCCACAATATAAAGGCAGAAATTGATGTTGGCTCAAAATAAACAAAGCGGCAGCAAAATAAAATACAAGAGGGAGCTCCTGGAAAACTGAAACTAAAACAGGTAGCAGCTGCCTGGCGCTAAAGTGCCAACTTATGCCACAAAAATGCTTGAATATAATGGTCGTTGTGGGAGGTTTGAAGAGTGGGGTTGAAGGGTGGTGGTGGGTTGTAGAGGGTGGTGGGCGGCATGCAATTGTGCGATGCCACCACAAAGGCCGCCAAGATGACGACGACGGCGACGACGACATGCAAAAGTGGGACGAGATCTGCCTCTGCCGCTGCTGCGTTGGCATTAAGTGGCATGTGAAAGCGGCTACAAGGACACTGATAATGATGAAAAAATTCCCTGGGCACATACACATAACACACATTGCTCCGTTAGCTCCGCTCACCGCTTTATCAGCCCGAGGAGTCAACTAGTTGGTACTCAGCTTAAAGGTCCTTCATCGCCTTGGAAAACTTACAGGGAATATGCAGCTTACAGCTTGCACTCAAAAAAAAATATTTGAAGCTTAAGCCTCAAAGAAAAGTCAAATTAGTTTTAAGAACTAACAAAAAATTATCTTCAGTTTAACCTTATTTAAATTTACATTTAATAATTGAACTGTTTAAAAAATAATATTAGATAAAATAGAAAAGCTAGGAAAATTGATGATTTGCTAACAGGTTTTTATATTCTTTTAATGTGACCAAAATATATAAATTGTAAAATTGCATGAAACATTGTTTTTTTTAACTTTTCTTGCTATTTATATTTTACCTTTTAAATTGTTTATTAAATTTTGTTACAACAACTTAAATAACATATCTTAAAATATTAAGTGTTCATGTGTGCTATATTTTATTTTAAAACAATTTAAATTGTTGAATTTAAAGGGCTTAGCTGTTTGTGAACCTTCGCACTTTATTTTGTACAGTATAGAAGGTTTTTAAAATATTGTTCGTAGCTCGGCACATACATAACCAGCAGGTCACGTATATTATCCCTAATACCCCGCGTTGGCCACATATACATAAAAATTGCAGCAGCCGCAAGACAGTGACAAAAGGGCACTTGCCGACCTTCCTCCTCCTCCTCCCATCCCCACCCTTTTCCTCGTCCTCGTCCTTACTGCCACTGACAGGTGCAGGTGCAGAAGCAGGAATGGGTGGGAATGGGGAGGTGGAAAACGAAATCGACCTTGACTGACAGCTTGACATGAACTCGACTGCTGCTCGACGTTGTTGCTCTTTACTCTGCTTCACGCCGAGATCCGACATCAGGCTCATTATTTTCGCTTTAGCCGGACAGCAGGCGGTCAGGTGGACGTGGATTGTGGGTGGTCCAAACCCAAAGCCAAAGCCAAAGAAGGGAAAAATGTAAATGGCTGTGCTCTTTAAAGCCGACAAACCGCAAAGAGCTGGGCGTGGATCTGGGCCTGGTCCACAGTAAGTAACTCCTGCTATCCAACTCGCCCTTCGGCAGATGGAGCTCGCTTAAATGTAAATGGCCATTTTCGGTTACTTTTTGCCTTCTGACACGTCTGCGTGCCCGATATTCATAAGCCAGTCGGCAGTTTTATCAGCCAGCCATAGCTTAATTACATGCTACTCACGTATAAATCACAGCGAAGTGAAACGAAATTGAGATCACCAACGGAAATTAGCTGATAAAATGTTGCCTATGGTGAGGCATATAAAAATAATATTAAAGAAGGTGGTAAAAAAATTTTGACATCAGCTACTTAGACCAATTATTTTAAAGATATGAAAGAAAAGGTTAAATAATTTAGACATTCCGGTAAGGAAATTTTTGTTTATATTTTTTTTGCTCGTTGCCAATTAAGTTCTTTTATGGGAAATTTAATACTTAAATTATATTAAGCTGTGCTAAAGATAATGGACACAAGACACTAAGCAAATTTGTGTTAATTTAGTAAGAATTCCAATTAAAACTACAATTTTCAAATATTTTTTGTGTAGGTATACGAAAAAAATCATTGCCCACTTTATAATTTCTTAATACTTATAAAAATTAATTAAGTCCTTATTGCTTTTTTTTTTTTAAATAAATAAATTTTAAGTTTTTTTTATATTTTTAAAATTTTTTTTTAACAATTTTTAAACATTTGTTATAAACCATGAATATTGTAAAAATGTACTCTACAAATTTAAAAGCACTTAAATATGTTTTAAAATAGAAACTTACCATTATGATCTCTAAAAAGTAGCTACCATTTTTGTTTACATTTATCGGGATGATTACATTGTAAACTGTATGTTTATTTAAATTCCTGGCTCGGCTTCGTGCTTAAAATATTTACAACTTACGCACTTTTAAGACGGGCCCCTTAAATATTTATGAGCTATGATGCACAGGGCCCAAATGAGCTATTGATGGCTCAGACCACAGGAGTATTCGCTCTGATTCGGGATTGCTGGGGCGATTTCCATTTCACACAAAGTGTCCCGGAAAAGTAGGCAACGTTTTCCGACGTTCATTCAAATGCCTGCGGCCCAAAGACAATATCAAGGGCTCTCCAGTGCGACATTGTGTGTGTGTGCGTTTTTGAGTGCGAAGGATATGGGGTGGAGTGTGGAGTGGTATAAAACGGCTATCATGTCGTCGTTGTCGTCGTGCCAAAGGTTCATAAATTCGTTTTAATCCTGCTTTATGGCGACATCACATCGAACATGAACTTTAACGCGCATGTGACTACGGCGACGGCTTCATTTGCATTTTACAACTTCATTTGGCAGCCGGAATGCGAGGCGAAAATAAAAGAAATGTGCTCCGAACCAATTGCCGTAGTTTCCCTATGAGGAGGAGGATGAGGATGAGGGGTTGTCCACCTGCCACGCCCACTTCCCGCTCTCATTTGGGTATGAAATTATTGTTTAATCTTGACCAACGCCCCCGCGAAAAGCCAAAAGCGAATGTGTCACGACAAGCGGCAATTACTTGACCCTTAACCCCCCGGAAGTGGACATTTGCACGCCCCTCGATTAACCCATTCGATCCAGTAAAACTCGGTCGTCTCTCTTTTGTTTTTTTTTTCTTTCAATTCTCAACTAATTTATTTTTGCTTTCTCTTGGTTGGTTTGGTTTTTGGGTGAAATGTTTTCGAGTTTTAGTTTAGTGACACCCTAAAATACGTTTTAAATTACAATTTAGAGTTTTGGATCTAATTGGCTTACAATTTGTGACCTCTGAACTGCGGAACTGAAAATATCAAACGTCTAACAATCAAACAATACGTCAATCTATCGATCTGCAGTCTGTGCCAACTCATACTTATGATAGTAAAGGTCATCTATATTATCCTTGTTTATATTGAGATCGCTTAAAGTACAAAAACACTTGTAGTTAGACTAACACGAGAGTTTTTTTTAGGGGGGTTCTAGGATTAGGTTCCGATAGGTTGTGTTCAAGATAGTTTTTCTTTTTTTCTAAGGGATTGCTGTCTATACACTTACAATGTCTTATGTTGTTTGTCCTCCATTGGGGGGTCGTGTTTAATATTGCGTAGTAGCGAGTATAAAGAGTGGAAAAGTGTTTCTATAATACAACAGAGGGGCTGGGTATCGAACCAGTTGAATGTCCTCCAGCTACCTAAGCCTATCTAACTATCCAGACAAATGCATTTATATCGATGGGCAGGAGCTTGCAGGGATTATGTTTGGATGAAAATTTTTATTGTTTGTTGTTCAAGTTACAGCTCTTCATTGCTTTTCAAGTTTCTGATATGTTGTGGTTAAAATGAGCAAGAAAAACTTTCACTTTTAAAGTTTCTGATATGTTGCGGTTAAAATGAGCAGGGAAAACTTTCAAAGTTTTTAAATTCTTTTTAAAACAATAGGTCTTCGAAAACATAACTTTAAAATAATTGACACATTTTCGTGAAAGATTCAAGTTTTTAGACTTCTTCTGTTTTAGATTCCATAAGTTCAGGCAACTAATTCACCTATTTTTTGTAGTTAAACTAAAAAAAAATATTTCATTATTTTGTGAAATACCTAAGTTTTAAATAAGTATAAATAATTCTGTTTAATTTTTTACTTTCATAAGTTTAAGTTATTAATTAAAATATGGCGTTAATGCCTGCAAGCTCATGCCTTCTTCGGTTGACCGAAGTTCTTCGACTTTCTTTCTATCATCATCACCATCACTTAATCCTCCAGCTGTACACGGTCTCGATTAGCTCTTGAATATATCCTGTCCGGGCTGCGGGGAGGCGGGTGATCCACCACCTGGCCCATTGGCTCCACCACTACCATCCCCGTTCAACCGTTTTAACATGGCGTTGCGGTGCAGCCAGTAAGGCGGTGGATCCGGCGGTTGTCCTGGTAGCAAAGTCTTGGTCTTCAGATTGCTGGTGGCCTGCGGTTTCGGGCTGTGCGAGGCTGCACTGTACATCACGGGGTCCGCTAGTTGGGCAGCCGACTGGCCAATGGCCACTCTCAAAGGGGTCTCCTTCTTCCGGATCGTGTCGCAGGTCTCCTTCATCTTGCACAGCTGATCCTGCAGGTTGCGGTACTCCTCCAGGAATCGCTCCAATTGAGCCGCATGATAGTCGTAGGCGGCCACCGAGGAGTTGGCTGCCCCAGCCGCTCTCGAGGCCAGGGCGGAGAAGTCCAGCAGGGGCGTGGCCGCACTTGACAGGGACCTTTGATGCTGCACCGGACTTGAGGGCAGGCTGGGCTTCTGACCCAGCAGGTGACCCGGGAGTACACTACCCTTGTGGGCCCCACTTTGCACCAGGTTGAGGAAACTATTGGCCCGCTGACCGCCACCCGTGTAGGTGGCCGTGCTCGAGTAGTTCGCATAGCTGGACTCCGCGGAGTACCTCCTGCCCAGACCCATGGCTTCGTTCAGAAAGCTGCCGTCGCCCAGGGTGCTGCTCCCGTACTTACTGGAGTTATCCGCCAGCAGAGGCGACTGACTGTCCGAGGAGTTGCGAAAGTACTTCCCGCTGGTCTTTAGTTTCCGGGGTAGGGTGCAGAGTCCTCCATTTGGGGTGGCCTGCGGATATCCCTGCCCTGCCTGAACCTGCTGCTGTGCCTGGGCCACCGCATACTTGGCTATGTCCAGCAGATCCGGATAGTTGCTGTCGAAGAGATCACTCTCCTGCCCCTCGGTGCAGAACACCGAGGTGGCCATCTCGTCGGATGCCGGATGACTACTGTAGTGGGCGTAGGGCGTGGCCGTGCTCGGGACATTCGCAGAATTAGCTGGCTTGCTGTGCGGCGAGTTGATCTTGGTGGTTGCTATGGGCGTGGTCTTCCAGGTGTGTCCTGCGTATCCCGCTAAGCGAGCAGCTGCGTCCACCTGGCTGGATATCGAACTCGATGCGGAATCGGTGCTGAAAAAATGTAAATAATTTTAAATTAAATTTTTATATTTTTGTATACGCAGTCATAATTTGGTCTTAAATGAAAAAATAACTTGTAAATAAATGTCACATTAAAAACAGACTGTAAAATATAAAATACAAAAATGTTTTTCATAATTTACAAAATGGTTTAAAAAAATGGACTTGAATATTTACTTTGGCCTTTTTGAGTTTCCCAGGATATATTTTATATTTTAAATCACAAAAAAATTTGTTTATTGATTATAGGTAGTATGAGAATCTTATGAAAAAAAAGCATTTAAAAAATCTGCAGATTGAATCGACTTTTAACAGTGTTACTTCTAAAATTAAAATATAAAATTGTTTTAAATACACAAAAAAATTAAAATTTTTTGTGTTAGTTTGAGAATAGTTTATAAAGTTTTGTTGTAAACAAAAATCTTGCTAGTGCAGCTTAAATAAGTGTTCAGGAAACTGTATGTTCTGGACTTTTCTTGTTAACGTAATGTTCCCCTGTCAGAGACCCTTGTAAAATGTCCCCTCTTTGTTTTTCGCAGCTCCTCCTGTAGTTGTCCTATATTCGTTGAGTGGTTGGGCTTTCAGATTCTCGCTATTTGGCAATGTCCTCGTCCATGAAGATAACCGGCCGCACATCCATTAACCCGCACCCGCACCCGCACCCGCACTCGTACTCGCATTCGCGGCAGGATTCCTTTCACATGACAAGCGCCAATCAGGCAGAGTGAGTTCTCTTCTCAGTGTGCCCGAAATAAAGCACTTCTCGGGCCCATGGATATGTGGATGTGGATGTGGTCGAGGAGCTTGGGTAGGGTAGGATGTGGATGTGCTCGCATATTTCGCGCGTCATTAGCACGCGCGTTCTCTTATTCGGAGGAGGTGGAGGAGGTGGGGGTGGAAGGTGGGCAGTGTGGAATGGGTTTTTGGAGAACGGGGCTCGAGCTCAAAGTGGAAGTGTCAAGTGTTGCCCATAATACGGACGCAATACGGAGATCCGGGCGCGTTCCGCACTCGAGCATGACAGCTCTTTGACAGGGACACGGACGCCCACAAACGGACGGGGGACAATTGCCACTCGAAGTAACGAGAACCGCAGAAACAAAGGGCGCCCACGGTATGCACTGAGACAAAAAGGAGTGCTAGTAGGAAAACTAAGCCTCTTTTTTTCACAGAAGATATAACCAAAGAAACTTAAAAAATTGTATATCTTTGACGTTCTGCAATTCTTTTTTATTTCTGAAAACTTAAGTACAAAAAAATAAAAAACTGTTTTTTTTCAACTTTATCAAAACCGAAAAGAAAGGCTTTTAAATATTTGTCTTTAAATATTTGTAAAAAAATGTAATAAAAAAAAGATTTATGAACCAAAAAAATAAATTTTCAAAAAAGAAAATGACTGCAATTCTCGTTAATTTCGACCAGTGTAGGTCAACTCACCCGCCGATGTCGATGAGGCGCGGTATGTGCAGATCCGTTTCCTCCAGCGGCGCTGAATTATTCGCCCCGGATGCGGAGACAACGTGTCCCTGGGAGCTTTTCCTCTGCTGCTGCTGCTGCTGGTTGGGATGTGGATGTGGATGGTGCTGATGCTGATGCTGGTTCCCCAGCTGCAGCTGCTGGTCCTCCTCCTCATCGTCGCAGTGAGTCGACACGTGCAGGTAGTCCCCGTTCCTTCTCTGAGCACTTCCCGCACTTGGATTCACGATGGCCGCTGCCTGTCCCGCGTCGTTGTCGTTTAGCGGAGTGTGGGCCGCTCTTAGATAGCTCTGCTCCTCGGCATCGTGGAAGAGTCCCGCCCCGGTGGCACTTCCGCCCCCGCAGCTGGCCCCTCCCCCCAGATCCGGTCTCGTCCTCGCAGTCATCTCGATCTTCTCGTAGCTCTCACTCCTTCTCACTGGCGGTACGGAGTTCCACAATCGCAGCTTCCGTCGCCGTTGCAGGGAACACAAGCAGATGGCTGCAAAGGAGGATCCACCGACCAGGAGCAGGGCGGCTATGACCCCCAGTAGGATTATTCGCACGCCCCAGGGAGCCTCTGGAGGACGCCGGGAAACAGCCAGCGTCACACTGGCCTCCACTTTTCCAGCCTTGTTTTCCGCTGCACAAGTGTATATGCCAGCATCCTGCATGTCAGCCGTGAGGATGGTCAGGTTGGAGGCATTCCTCAACATATTAACCACATAGGTCTTCCTCCCCTGAGTGGCTGCCGCTGTCCTGGGCTCCGAATCGGAGTCCCCATCCCCTCCAGCACTGAGATTGGCTATCAGGCGATTCTTGAGCAGCCACTTGACAGCTGGCTGGGGAACCCCCTCCACGTAACAGCTCATGGTGATGTTCCTGCCCTCCACTCCGTGGGCTGTGGTGTCCGTGGCCACGATCTGCGGTACACAGGCAAAGTCATCCACATCCAGCTTGTCCCAAGCCCTCCCGGATAACCTTGGAGGATTCTCGCACGTGGGTGGAATACCACTGGGAATGTTCTGCTGCAGCATCCAGGATCTCAGAGGTCGCAAGGAGCAGCTGCAGTTCCAGGCATTCCTGGCCAGTTCCAGTCCATGCAGCGAGGACAGCGAGGTGATGGTGCCGCTCCTGACCTCACTCAGACGATTCCCGTCCAGTTTCAGCCACTCCAGACTGCTCTCCAAGCCCGCGAAAGCCCTCACTGCAATGTGTGACAGCCGGCAGTCGCTCAACTCCAGCTTAACCAGCTGGGGGACGTGTCCAAAAGCATCATCAGGGATTCTCAGTATGGGATTACCACTCAACCGCAGCTCCCTCAGCTCCGAGACATGGAACAGGGCCAGAGAAGGGATAGCCAAGAGGAGATTCTGACTCAAGTCCAGCTCCACCAGGTTGATCAGCTTCCGGAAGGCGTGTCGTTCGATCAGTCGCAGGTGACACCTGGCCAGGTACACCTTCTGCAGGTTGAGCAGCTGCGCGGACGCAAAGCTGTCGTCCGGTATCGACTGAATCTCATTGCCGCTCAGGTCCAGGAGCTGCGTGCCCGCGTCCAGCGGCTGGGGGATGTGGGTCAGATTGGCGTTAAGGCACAAGACGGACTCCTTGCCGCTCTTCCACTTGCACTCGCACACCGCCGGGCACTCGGCTCTCAGCTGGCCCAGTTGGCAGCAGCAGCACAGGAGCCACAGGAGGGGCAGGTGGAATCGTAGGTGGAACCGTAGGACGTGGGGCAGGGGCGGGTGCAGGCGCCTCTGGGGGCGCTGGGGGCGTGGCCCTTTTCGCCGCACCTTTGTCGCCAATGTGCGACGCTGGGCACTGTTGTCGCTGGCTATGTCCTGTTCCAAAGGACTTGGAGCCTCCGCCTCCAACGGACTTGGGGCCTCCATCGCATACTCGTTCTGGAATGATTCCGATTGAGGATCCCGATCCCGATGGTCCGCCTTAGGCCTGCAGAAAAAAAAACATGTAAAATGGGAATAGTTAGTGCGGCTGTCGTAAACTCGCAACTGCGGACAGTTTTATGGGCTCGCGGAAGGGACTTTATATATTCTATTCGGTCACTGAAAGAAATAAGTAAAAACCTTCACGACGCTTAAAGAAAAACATATTTCTATATAAGTCTATATAATTTTTGTTATTTGACCTTGGGTTTATTTTTTCTCAAATTATCAAGTTTGAGAATTTCTTAATCTAAACGTAAATAAGTTTTTTTAAATACTTCGGTGCTCAAAATTGCGAAAACAATAATTTAAGATTTGTATAGACTTAGATTTAGTTCTGAGAAATGGTTTCACTAAATTATTTTTTAAAAAGCTTTGATACCCAAATAACACAATTATTTCCTGATAACTGTATTTTTGTTCAATCACAAAAAAGGTTTAATTAACAAATTGTTTCCTTGCACGGTATTTTTCATTCAAGCTCAGAAACGAAACGTGCAACCCATGAAATAAAAATAATCAAACTTAAAATAAAACTTATTTACTTTTTACAGAAACAATTTTTTTTTTTTTTATTAATAAGTAACTTTCTGTTTTTCAGTGAGTGATTACCGCAGAACCGCCACTCGAGTTGGCCACATTAAGTCATAACAACGCCCTGCCAAAAGTCCTCCAAAGCCATAGGAGTTTCCTCCCCTCCCCTTCCGTTTTTCTTTTCCTACTAAAGCACAGCTAGAAATTTGGCTTTCCTTCGCTTTCTGTTTTTTCCAAATTTTTCCGGACTTTTTTTTCTTGTTTTTGGTTGTGCCCCGCGGTTTGTTTGACTTGGCTAAGGTCCCAAGTCGCCCACTGTGTTGCGTTTGTGTGTTTGTGCGGCATGTTGCAATTATGGCCGTCGACCATGCAAGCCAAACACAACAAGTTCTCCCTTTTCTCTCCTCCCTCCTTCCTCCCTTTCCCTTTTCCCGTCTGCCTGGGCTAATATATGAAATTTGCATGCAGGCAACGGGGCGTATGCACAACATTTTGCCATTTCCGCGTTAATTTTTCAAGCCCAAAACCGCAAGCCTGGCGAGTTCCTATCTCGGTCGCTCTTTCGTGTGGCACCTGCTGCAGAATGGCTAGAATGGCGTTACTTAAGATCAAAACACAAATTAAAAAATAAGTAACGCTATAGTCGGTTCCCGACAAAGAACTGGAATACCCAAATTTAAAAAGCATGCTTGCCCTCTTTAATTAAATTAATCTATTCATCAACAGTTAAATCCTTAAAAAAAGTTTTGCCTATAAAAAAATTTTAGCATTTGTATACACATTTGAAAATGAGATTTAGATATTTGGGTAGATATTTTCAATACGAACAACATTGTTAGCCCTTTTCACAAAAAATTGGACACCACAGAGTTTTTCTGGTTTGTGGGGTAAAAGGGTCAGGTTTGAAACAAACTTGATCTGCGCTTGCTTATAGAAGTCGTATGCAAAATTGGTGGTTCTACTCTTATAGTTCCGAGATCTCGATGTTTGTACGGACGACGGACAGACAGACATTGATCTTTACAGTATTCTCTTCGAGTATCGCAAATAAAAATAATAACATTCAAAAATTTCTTTTAATTTAATTATTAAAAAAGCAATTTAGGAAAAATAAAGTAGGAAAAGCGTTATAAAATTAAAAACTGGAAATGAAATCAAGCAATTAAAAGCAAGTATATTCAATTTACAAACAAAAACAAAGAATAAAAAAATTTTAAAATTTGGAACAGCAACAAAATTATTATTATAAGCAGCTTAGGTTTCATTTTATTTAACCAAAAGTTTTGAGCAACACTGCGAATTGTATTTCTGTGGCATGGAAAATTCCGCCCACACTTTTCTCAGATTTCGCACCACTGGAAAATCGGCTCGTTGAGTAGCCGCTGGCATTTCACTGAAAATCCTTGATTCGATTTCGAATGGTGCTTTTACAAATAACTCGCGGGCAAGTCCAACGATTGATGGCTTAATTATGAATTAATGGGATACATTTATATGTATTTCATTTAAACTGGTCGATTGGGTAAATACACGATTGAGCTCTGGCCTGTTGGCTTTTCTGGGTGCGATAAAGAATTTTTAAAGCGGGCTGTTCGAACACGAGTAGAAAGAGTAACAGTGGCAGAAACCGGAAGCCGCAAAGCAAACAAAATGCTCGGCAAAAACCGCGATGGTGTTGAAGGGGAGGAGGGGGTGTGAGTAAAATGGAATGGCTTTGTCACTATAAAGAATGTGTGTGAGTGTGAGTGTGTGTGTGGGGTTAGGGGTCAATACACTGGACGACAGCCGCAGAAATGAAATGAAGTTTTAGCATGTTAGTGAAAATACTCTTCTGCATTTTTGTACCCGGCCAAAAACAAAGACAAAACGAAAACGAAGCACAGATACTGAAAAAGGGAAATACCCGCAGACACAAATACACACACAGATACAGACATAGATGTGTGTGTGTAGTTGTGGTTGTGGCATTGTCGTTGCCGTTTATCATATGTGAGCAGTACGCCGTGAAGTATGCAACATGCAAATGCAGCTGGTTTTGTTGTGGCCTTTCACTCCTTTCTCCAAGTCGTGTTTGTTCTCCTTGTGCACTTGCTGCAGACACTAATCCTATTTATGTTGCAATGCAGCGGGGTTAATAATTTTATTTCCAACTGCTGCACAACTGCAGTTGTGTCCGCTGCAGTCGCCAAAAGCCGATCCGCTTTCCCTGCTTATGACACACGATACGTGCCCAGGGTTCGAGAAACTTTCCATGGAGTTTGTTAGCTCTTTCCGTCCACAAAACTCAGGAGCAATGGCCGCTAATGGATGAGGGGGAGGGTTTGGTAAAAAAGAGGGAAACGTTCAGCCTAATGAAACACACATTAACGTGGGGTATGACAGCACACAAATGTAAGATTTCACATGTCACACACATGATTCCAACAAATAGTTTATTCCAGCTCTGCAGATATAATGTGTCCTGTGAATATACACTTAGAAAAATTCACTTTATTTAAAAAATGAAAAAAATCCACTATTATTCAAAAATATTCCAAGGAACGTTAACTACAAAAAATCATTCTTCTACATAAAACAATGAACAAATTAACAGCTTAACCAAGATATAATTTCCTGTTAGCATTCACTGTAAAAAATTCTATAAATATTCAGAAAAAGTTAACAGAAAAAATAATACTTTTTTAACAATTTAGACTATTAAAAATTTTTTTTTCTGATTATAAAATATTTAAAGGGCTTAAACGTAAAAAATTCTAACGATTTTTTCAAAAATTAAAGCTTAAATATTTTTTTGTATAAAAAATTGCAAGAAAACTCTTAAAGTCTTATTTATTTGATCTTTCTTAAAGCAATCTGTTCTTATTAGAAGTCCATAAGTCTTTCGTTTTATTTATGCCGGCGCAGTATGATATGTATTATGTGACAGCTGCCAAATGGTTACTGACTTGTTTTTTGGCATGGCTTTTTGGCCAACTTCGGTTGGTCTCTCTCGCTGTTGCACACATACTTAGCCCTTGCTTTAATGTAAAAATAATGTCCTTTTGGGCCGCATTGATTGCAAATAAATAACATACACTCAGAGGCGTTGGGGCAGAAGAGCGGAAGAGAACAGATTAAGTGGCCAAAATCGTTGACTTCATAAAGCATATACACATACACATAGACACAAACACACAGGCAAATAGGGGGAAATGGAAAAAGCCGGTCTGGCCAAAATGGCAGAGCCATTAATTTCACTTTGGCGCCGCGTTTCGTTTGCCGAAACTTTAATTAGAAAATCCCTGCAAAGATTTTTGTGTAATTTTCTCAGCTTGAATGCCTCGACTGAGGCTGAGCCTGAGTTTCCACTTCTTCTTGCTTGGTGAGCTGCTTGGCGCAGATAATGAAGTTCTTTCTTCCACTTTCCTTGTATTCTTTGCATTCACACTTCCGGCTTCATTATGCGCAAATTATTTTAGCTGCACTTCCCCAACCAATTTTCCCCTTTTACCCTCCCCGGAGTTGGGGTAAATATTATTCCACTGCTGCTGTTCGGAGCTTTGATAGTAAATTCCCCTTTAATACCCTTACTCGTAGGGGACCGGTGATTACTTCTCAGACAATTCTATAATCTACGAGAAGTAAGTTACATTTATTTATGAAATTCTTTAGTTTTGTTAAACAGCTGGATTTCATAATATTTTATAATTTATTTTAGGTGTGACTAGAGCAACAACAACTTTCAATAAACTTCAATAAAAAAAGAAACTCATAAAATAATGTGTAGATATAATTTATTATACATATGTTACAATAGTTTGTTTCTTTTCAGCTAAATAATAAATAAATAAAAAATAATAATAAATAATAAAAATCTTACATATTGTTAAATGATCAAATATAAATAACCAACAAAAATATATATTTTTAATTTTTTCTGATACGTTAAAAAAAACATTTTCTGTTCTTTTAAAATTTAACAACAAATAGAAAGTATATGATGGATTTTCAATTATATATCCATTTATTACAGAGCATTCAACTTTCTCTACTTCATCATAGGAATGCAAACGGAGTTAAAAGTAATCTCTAGACCATTCCCTCCAGTTCGCTGTCATTATTCATTTTTCTGAGTATTTCTTTTTGTGCTGTGTAACCTTTTTTTCCGCATTGTTTTGCAGCTGTAAAGCAATTTTCGCAAGCATAATAGACTTTACCAGCTAAAAACAAAAATGGGGGAAAAACAACTCGGGAACTCCAAGCAAAATGCCAGAAAAATATAAAGCAAGAGGAGCAGTGGCTGCGGAGAGGGATAAACCAGAAGCTAAGCGTTATTTCTCAAGAGGCTTGGCCCGAGGAAAAGGCTCGTGGTAACCTGGGGAATACGCTTTTCCCGCTTTTTCCGTTTTCCCGCTTTTTCCTCATAGCCACATCCTGTGGTCAGTTGCAGTTTCTGAAGGGGATCCCAAATCTAGGCCTAGTCCTTCTTGCTCCCACGCTGTTTGCTCCCCTGCATCCTTTCAGTACCGCTCTCATTTTGGGTAAGGGCCACTTCAATGACTGTTGTTTGTTATTTGTTGCATTCCTTTGTCAACAATTGTCCTGCCATTTGTTGTTGATTTTAAGTGAGGCATTCCTGCAGGGGTGAACTTAAATATTTCAAAAAGAACGTCACAGCATTTTATTAACTGTTCGGTCATCAGAAATGCTAACGACCCTTTCAAAATTACACTTAAGAGACAGCTGCCTAAAAAGTTATAACTTAATTTTTAAAGAAATTAAATTATAAAGCTTTAAATTAAGTAAGTTAATTAAATCTTACCAATAAAAAGTTATTGTTCAAAGCAGCCAATTGTGTAAATTAAAAGTCAGAAAACTTTCTAAAACACTCAATAAAATTTAAAGTGGAAATCTCCAAATATTTGGCCAAATAAATCGTACTAAAAGCCACGATTTATTATGACGTTCTCCTCAGGGTGTCCTAATTTTGTGTAATAAATTCTCCCCCAATCACCTTCAGGCCCATCAAAAAACTCTAGAGGAGGAGTGGGGAGAACTCATATTTATGCCTTGCAAGTACCAGCACTCAAACATAAGTTTTCATTGAGTTGGACACTTATTGGCCATGATAAATCACTTGAGTTGGCCAAGACGATTCAATGAGCTAATTATTGCCATAGGCAAATATAAATTTATTACCATTGATATAGAGGGTCTGGTGTTTTGTCATCGCTCTGTGTGAAAGTTTCGTGTGCGGCAATTAAATAAACGTTTATCTTGGCCAGGCCGTAAAAAAGTTGTCGGTTTAAGTGCCCGATAAGGATCCTTGGATTCGGATGGTAAACCCAGGGAACGTGTGTCTTATTAAGCCATAAATAGAGAAATAAAAGTTAAATTATAACAGGCAGCTAGAGAGGCACGCGCACCTTTTTTTCAGATCCCTATACCTCGTATCCCTAGTACCCCTCGAATCCCAATAACCAATAATACCGAAAGCCAATAAAAGTAAACAACCCAACCAACAACAAAACCGAGCCGCAGGGCCACCCGCATATTACGTATACGCATTCCGTATACGCCCACACACCAACACACGTTTACAATATCCTTAACATAAATATCCAAAAATACTGGGGGTGCTTCAATTTTACGACGATACGGAGTCAAGTCCCTCTGACAACGTGTTCAATTGCCGCAATAAAACTTCTTGATAATATGTGAAAATCATACAAAGCACAATATTAAATTAGCCCACAACGAAAATGTGAATGGCATTGACAAGAGGAGAGGGCCAACAAAGCACATCGAACATTAAATTGTGGCCATGGACCATAAAATGTGCAAATGTCAGCCCAAAAAAAAACCGAAGGAAAAGTTGATCAGCATATTTTCGGGGAGGAGGCGGAGAAGGAGGCGTGGCCGGAGTCAACTGCCGCAAGGTAAGCAAGGCCATAGAATCGAATGGTTCCATTTAAATGTGGTAGTCGGGCATCAAATTTAGCAAACTGACATTGGGAGGTATTTTAGAAATTAAATTAATGTATACAGATAGATAAATTGGCAGGTCGATCGATTTTGTGGGATGATTTTATTGCACATTTGGTGCCACGCAAACTGTAGTTTTTCTGCACAGAAAAAAATAGCAATGATAGTATTTAGTTATATATTTAATTTATATTTATTTATTAAAAAAAATATATTTGTGCTCAAAAAAATTTTAAATTTTATATTTTTTAATAAACAAATTATTGTTGTGGTAATCTTTATAATAATTTTATTTATTTTTGTGTATTTGGCCCACTTTCAATTAGTTTGTCTTACCATACCCAAAAAACCAAACTAATTTTTTTAGCCAAAAGTTTTCCCCAA
Source organism: Drosophila oshimai (assembly GCA_018150695.1). Classification (NCBI taxonomy): domain Eukaryota; kingdom Metazoa; phylum Arthropoda; class Insecta; order Diptera; family Drosophilidae; genus Drosophila; species Drosophila oshimai. The sequence goes on along the minus strand of JAECWM010000315.1, from coordinate 134,783 downwards.
GACTTGCATTTGCTCCTGCTCCGACTGTAATTCAATATTTCATTTTTCATTGAACAATCCAAAACCATCTTCCTTTATTTGTTTAAACAAGATGCAAACCTCAATCAAAACAAATGAAAGCAGCACCTCACTTTGGCTCTGTTTTGGACACACCGAACTTTTGTCAGCCAAAAAGTTCCAGGAGCAAGGACTCCGAATTGGTTTTGTGTGACAGTTATTGATTATTTAGTCGATGGTCCGAGAATGGAATGATATGGAATATGGAGTGGCAGGTGAGGCTGTTGGGAAATCACTGAAATGGGAGCAGATTCCAGGATCGAAGGCTGCAGCAGCAGCAGCAGCAGCCGCTCAACTAATTGTCCAGGTTCTGAACAGGACTGAACTGTCATGGCAACGTCGCCAAGGACGACCTGATGCAACTTTAATGACGGAAAAAGGGATTTTGGTGAGGATGGGAGGAAGCCCGTTGGCCGGAAATTTGATTTGCTCCTCCAGCTGAGCGTGGCAACTTTTCCACAGAAATACGCACAAGGGCAGCCCTTGTTAAATGCCAAAGGATTTTCATCGCACAACAGCTCAATAATAACACATAATACATATATATATCTGATTTTTCCACTTTTCCCTTTTCTGTTTGGCTGCTGCGATTTCCTGACGCGTTTTCACGCCAGGCTGATTCGATTTGCACTTGAATCGGCGGTTGGCGGTTGCCTGCAATATTTTCATCTGAATCGCTATGCCAACGATTGGCCCAAAAATTCCACAGCCATTTACTTTCATTCGGTGCGCAAATATTTGCCAAAGCTGAATGCAAAAATTACACATGCATTCTGTCGCCAACAATTTGCAGGCACGGCTATTATGCGCAAATCAAAAATAACGATTTCTGATTGCATACATGCCAAGCACACACTTCTTTAAATAAACAATTTGGTTTTGGTGAAAAATTTTTACTTAAAATAAAATTGGGAACATTTTTCATAGATAAAATCTCAGAAATCCGCTGAAAAAGCACAATGATAATGACATTAGTTAGTTTAAATCGTTTTAAAAAATATGTGTAGGTAGAATACATTTTGAAGATAATTTCAGTTTAAGGCTTTCATGTTTTGAAAAAAAAAACACACCTTTTAATAATACATTTTTAAACAGCCTAATTAACTAACAATCAAAAACATTATGATCTCAAACATTTACATTTGAAATAAGATTACATTATTTACTTTAAGTCGTTTTAAAAAACAATTGCACAATATATCATGAGAGTTTAGGGTTTTTAATGTCTTAAACAAAACACTCGATACATTTTTAAGGAACTTAATTAACTTACTACCAATAGTATAATGGTCTTAAACATTTACATGTGAATAAAGATATCAGTATTTTACTAAAAAAATCGTTCTTCCCTCTTTGCAACCTTTTCATAAAATTCTTAATAAAAATAATGTAGTGTATTTGAGTTAATTTTCAGAATAATGTAATTAAGTCAATGTTAAGAACATATTTTCCTTTTCGTTCCATTGAGCTCTTCATAAGATTGTCTTCATTAATTATGCAACTAAGCAAATTGCAGCTATTTCGATTTCCAACTCAATTTCTTCAGAAAAGCTTGTAAAAATCTTGCAAGAAATCCTCTTATGACAACAAGGAAAACTCAGACAGTAACCGACTTGATTGCATTTCCTTAGCTTTCCACCTGCCTGCCGTCTGCGATTCTGTTTTCTGTTTTCAATTTCCCTTATTTCAACTCTCATCCCATTTCCCAGTCGAAGAGACAATATTGCCACTGGCATTGCATTGCCAGCCGTTGACTTTTCCAATTGCAGCATCAACATCAGTTGGGAAACCCCTATCCCCCATCCCCGCCAGCCCAGCTGATTGCTTCGGGAAAACTTTGAAACAACATGTAGTGGCAGCTAAACTAACAGATAACAGATAACGGATGGCAGATAGCGGAGCACACTGCTCCTGGTGACGGAGTGGTTCGTCAAGGACTCAAGGACTCCCCCATTTCCCATTCCATTTCCACTTTGTCGCTGGCAGTCGCGTTTTCAGTTCAATGGCAATAATCAGCCAAGTGAAAGCCTTTGTTTATTAGCGCTGTCCTGGCTGGGGATTGATATCAGGAAAGGATTCAGAAATAAATTGAGGAACTTTTTTGCTCTGGCGAAAAAACTTGCTTTATTTAACTTTTACCTTTTGTGCAGACAAGAGGTATTTTCAATGGAAATAGTTTAATACTTTGTAGCCTGTAGCAAACCAGAAAAAAAGCATTTAAAATTAACAATATTCACTTTCAACGGGTGACAAATTTGTTATATTATTTTTGTGCATCATATTATAGCTTGGAAATTTTTTGAAGCTAAAAGAAAATCATGCCAAGCATTTAAAAATTTGCTTTGGTAAACAGTTTGGTCTTTTTTGGTTAATTTTACATTTTTCCTTGCCACAGTATACGAATAAAATAATAGATTAAAGAACCCATTGAATTAGAGCGTGAGATTCAATAACAATATGTAAGCCTGCATTGTTTCACTGCTTATTCTACTGGGAAGGACAGTGAAAAAGAAAAAAAGAACGATTTATTATTGTCATCAACATCGAGGTCCCTCGTTGAAATGAAATGCAAACACATCTCGGCCCATTTCTCATAATTGAAATTGTAACGGATCAGGGAATGCAAATAAATACAGTTCCCGATCCTCGCTCCATTAAAAGCCTTTCAATGGATTTCCCACCCGTCTATTGTGCACAGTCATGAATTATTGGCCACCCCACCTCCCAACCCATAACCCTCTTTGGATTTTTTACGCAGCGCTTTTTGTCCTGGTTAAAAGGACTCTCGGGTGACCCACATGGTTGTTAGTTGTTAGTTGCAGTCAATTAAATGCAACGGATTATATCAAAATCTTTTGCTATTTTTAATAAATATGCAAACATTTGCATAGAACATGGCCATAAAAAGGGATTGCTAGTATCGTATAGAAAAAAAAGGGAAAGCATTTTTTATTGTTCTGGCCTGGCCATTTATAATAACCGGTCTATTTTATGGCTTTAGCGGTGACAATCGACAGGATAAAGCTAAAAACATTTTGCAGGACAAGGACTAAGCCAGGTCAAAGCCCGCTGAAGGGAAAGCCATTTCCCCACTTCCCAGAGAATGGCATTAGTTTGGCATAAATTTGAGGGCTTACCCACCTCAATTTTTCGATTATTTATGCAGAATAACAAAGCGGCCCCTCAGAAAGTACTTAAATATGCATATATGAAATGGGGGATTAGTACAGTGGATTAGGCCCACAAGGAAATTATGGTTAGTGTTTCATTGTTTTCTTTAATACGTTTGATTAACACGAAACTGAATTTAAAAGGATGCGATTAGCTTTTTTGTTTAATTTTGAGTTTAATTTAAAGCGGAGTTAATAAATATATGCAAAGGGTCAATTTTTGGATTAAATATATTGTATTTGGTGGGTTAAAAATGTTTTTTTTAAAGAACACTCGGTTTAATTATTTTGATAACTGAATTAGCATGTTGGGTTTTTTTATATAAACTGAGCGGACTGTGCATTTTGTAAATATTAGTTTTATAACATACCATTTTCTAAGTGTTCTTTATTTTTAAGCTTCTAAATCTTTTTTTTTTGTGCTAAAACAGAAAATGTCAAACATTAAATCTGCAAACTGTAACTAAAACGTGCCTCCGTGCCTTCTTTTAGGCTTTCTTTCTTTTTTTCAAACAAAACCCACTGTACACTCTGAGGTATTGCCAATATAGCATTTTTAAATAACTTTTTTGCTGGATGCACCGCCACAAAAGAGGGACACACACCTGACCCAACACACACACAGCCCCTCAATTTTTCCCCTGCCTTTTCCACGTTCCCTATGTAAAGTTTATTTGGGCATTGTTGTTGGCTTTTGTGCGATGTGGCTGTCTGTTGCTGGTGTTGTATTGTTATTGAAAAGCATTTGGTCATCAAATATGTATATGCACACGGCCATATATTCAACCTATTCATACATATATATGTGGTATATCAATGTACATGCAGGAATATGGAATATGTAGGGAGTGGCATTCGGGTCAGTGGATCAAAATGCCAAAGACGACTTACAAAAGTTAAAAACAGGCAGGCAAACTGGCCAACAGCATCGATATGTGGGTATCTGCGTTTCCACATTCTCCACATATAAAGTATAGTATAAATCTTTGTGAGGAAATATGGGTCTGCCTCATCTGTGCTCCACTTTCGCTTTTGTGTTTGTGCATTTGCCATAATGGCCCAACTTTTGGTCAAGTGGGAGGCTTTTCCCGAGGAGGAGGACCTGAAGGGCGAAGGTCAACAGCTGTTCGATGGGTACGGAAAAGTTTTCCCTGAAGCTGTAATTCATTTGGAACTGCTAAACTTATTGGAACTTGTTTTGCGTTTTATTTCAATAAATATATATCTTAATTGAATGAGAACTTTTGCGAAATGAAATAAACTTCTGAAAGGTATAAATCTTGTTTTTGGGTCAGGGTAATTGCTAAAGATTTATTTGTATATATAAGAAGCTAATAATATTATTCTACATCCTACTTAAATATATTAAGAGTAAATATTTTCGTCAAAAGCTAAGTTTAAAAACAAGAAAGTATTGTTTCATTGCTTCATCCTAAAGACTCCTTTAATTTGAAATAAAATAACAGTCTTAAAAAAAGTTTTTACTTCTATTTTACTTTTCTTTACTTTAACTGAAAAGCTGTTAAATTTTAAAAAACATTAAATATTTTTTTAAGAATATCAGAAATCATATTTTCCGGGAAACATCAAATCTTTGTTGACTTTATACTAGAGGTGGAGAAAAAATCGAGTTTTTTTTCGATACATCGAGTTTTCCGAGTTTTTCAAACATCGAGTTAAATCGAGTAAAACTCGATCTTTTTTGACGTAAAAAGCATACTTTTAAACGTGTTTGTTTATTAAAAAAATATTGTGATTTCGGAAAAAATTGATGTTAATGGGCAGAGCAATTAAGCTAATAAGCAATTTCATTAGCAATAAAGCAAAGTAAACGCTTATTGTAATCATGAACAAATCTAATGTTTATGAAACATCTTTTTCAACTTTGTGGTGGACTCTTTACTGTACACGATACACGATGTCTTAAACCATTGTGGCCTGGAGATTTTGCGGATTGATTTTTATCATTTTTTGGAATTAAACATTTTGAAGGTAACTCTTAAAAATTCGCGGTCCATGGATGAACACTAGTTTTTAACGTTTTTTGGGGTATTGACCGCTGTACTAGCCAATTTTTGAAAATTGTCCACCGAGGAAAATTGAAACCGCGAGTTCTTCAGCAGAGGATGGTTCACATTGGTTCTTTACTTTTAATCTCAATGATAACAAAAAAAAATTGAAACCGCGAATTCTTCAGCAGAGGATGGTCCTCATTAGTCCTTTACGTCATATCCCAATAATAACACAGGATAATTGAAACCGCGATTTCATCAGCAGAGCATGGCCGACATTGGTTCTTTACTTTTCATCTCAAAATAACACAGAAAAATTTAAACCGCAAATTCTTCTGAAAAAATGAACGAGGTGGTCATCTACATAAATATATACAAATTTGAAGACCGAAGTGGTGATATCACAAACAAAATTTTAAGGCAATTAATTTAAATTAAATTTTTGTTCAAAAGAATCGAGTTTTTTAGGGTTTGGGTTGTTTTCTTAATGCGCGGCAACATTCTGAATAATATTATAAAGCCATCACAAAGAATATAAACTTCTTTATATTTGTATGTGCTTTAAGTTTTACCACTACGTGTTTAACCATTTAAAATTGGCGTTTTTAGTAAAAAATTTGGAAAAACTCCAGTTTTTTCATCAAAAAAATCGAAAACTCTATTAAACCCTTCTGTGAGCGGAAGGAACATTTTTGTTCCATTTCGATTTTGCTTGTAAATATCTCGGGTTCTGTGAAAGCTATCGATCTGAAATTTTCTGACAACTCGTCTTTAACGATTCTAAACAAGTTTGCCGATTTTTAAATAAATCTGTGGGTAATCTTGGATTTTATTAGGGAAAACTTTTTTTAACTACGTTGTTGAGCGGAAGACACAAATTTGTGCATCGTGTTTGAACCGCGTATATCTTAAAATCCTTTATTCAGAAAAATTTGAAATTTTTACTGAATATGTATTAACTCAAAATCATCAAATTTAAAATTTAAATTTTTAAATTAATCCTGCACTTAAAAAATTTTTAAGTTTTACCTTGAAAAAAAAAATTGCAGGTTAGATTAATTAGGTAAAACTCGCAAACTGATCAAACAATTGAAAAACGAGATATACCACGTTATAGGGCTTTCAATAAGCTTTCCAAAATGGTCAATTGTGTCATACCCTTCTTTCGTAAAACTATCAGAAAAACAACCAATATTGTTGAAAAATTACATTTATTTTATACAAAATTGATAAATAATACCACAAACATACTAGAAAACTAGTATTATTTGTATTTCAAAATTATTATTCTTATAAAAAAATTGTTTAATCCCATAATTATTACTATAAATGTCTAAAAAGGGGTATTTGTGGTTTAAGGTACTCTTGCTAATAAAAGTAACGGTCACAAATCACCCAAATCATTTATGACCGCCAGGTGCAGGTGCCGACAGCTCCTTTGGAATGACCCAAAAAGGGTTGATGGTAAAACAAACTACCTGCACACATTTTGCACGTTTTTAGACCTTTGTACTACTTTTATAGTGACTTCTTCTAAAGAAAGGTATGACACATTTGACCTTTTTGGAAAGCTTATTAAAAGTCCTATATCGTTTTTCAATTGTTTGATCAGTTTGCGAGTTTTACCTAATTAATCTAACCTGCAATTTTTTTTTCAAGGTAAAAATTAAAAATTTTTTTAGTGTAGGCTTAATTTAAAAATTTAAATTTTAAATTGAATGATTTTGAGTTAATACATATTCAGTAAAAATTTCAAATTTTTCTGAATAAAGGATTTTAAGATATACGCGGTTCAAACACGATGCACAAATTTGTGTCTTCCGCTCAACAACGTATAAAAAATCTTCCGCTCACAGAAGGGTTAATTGAAAATCGGTTTTTCTCCACCTCTACTTTATACAGCTTTTAGTATAAAAACCAAGATGCATATTCAATCTGAATCTCAGCTGAATGAAATAAACTTACTCAGAGTGTGAAACCCAATTTTAGTTTTAGAGTAAACCTATCTAGATTTTCGACTCCCACGTTCCCTTAAAAGCCAATAAAAGTCACAGCCAAGTCCCAATGCCAAGCCCCAATCGCATTTCCCACCCACACCCTTCACCCTCTGCATTACCATAAAAAGCGAATGCAGTTCGGGGACTACAAACGAAACGCATTTGTATGCACTTTTGCTTTTCCTAGCCAAACATCAGCCGTCGAATGCAACATTAAGGCGAAAGTGTTGTTCCTCCATATTCTCCATATGTGTGTGTTTGAGTGTGTGTGTGTGAGGGGGAGGCGTGTCCCGCTTATGCACCATTATGCAAAAGGAAAGCGGGAAAGCGGTGCTAAGTGCTTTTTCTTTGCTCTCAAGCGGCCGAAAGAGCCTTATATTGTGAATGTGATGTGCGGGACAGCATTGTTTGCCCATTGGTAGGTGGTAAGTGGGTTGTTGATAATCGAAGGGGTTGGGTGGTGCTAAATTTAAGTATGGTTAGGCCACTTTTCCATGCACCGCTCAGGCTTACTTTAAATATGGATAGGTTTTAAAGATTAATTTTAATATTTTTAATTTCTCCATTAAATATGCATTAAGTAAACATAATTTCAACAATCCTTTCAACTGTTTATTTATATTCAAGATAGATGTCTGTTTAACAATCAGGTTTGTCTAAGTAAACCACATTTTAAAAGTCAACATTTCGTCGAATTTAAGAGTATTAAATAAAATGAAAGTATGGCATTGATATTTATGTAACGTATTGTAAATTGTATAAATAACATATTTGACTTTTGTTTTAATTATATAAATATTTTAAAAGATGTTAAATATTTTAAAACAAAACAATGTTATATCGTCCATTAATATAAAATTAATCAATAAAACAAAAACTGATATTTATATCTTGAAATATTTCCAAAAGTTGTGTTATATTAACACTCAAAAATTCTTACAAAAAAGGCTCGAGTCAAAAGTTCTTTTAGCTTACTGTTTAGTACAATATTTTCTTTTTTGAACCCCGAAAATCACCCTCTCCTGATGGGAAAACAAAGGAATGGTGTTCAAATTAGTACCAGTTAGGTAGATGAGTAATCGAGCTAATCCTTAACCAAACCTGCAGAGCATTTGGCAATCGTTTTCGTAGCCCGTTGTGTTCTGGCACAATAGAAGCCACTAAAAAGAGTAAACAATTTGCGCGCATAAAAGCCGAAGAGCAAATAAACTCCTTCCACAAAGTCCTGGCAGCCCAGAACAATGCAAATAAAACAAAAGCGAACAGAAACGAAACGAAACAGAGCAGTTGAGCTTTGCCTACAAATGCAAACAGGACCAAAGCCACACACACACACCCACCACACACACCCACACACAAACACACACATGTACACCGCCACAAGGTGCTTTGTGATGTTGTTGTTGGTCCTGCGGCTGGGATGTTTAATTTGAACTGCGGATAGGCATCCAAAAATTTTTAATCATGTTTATGACCAAGCAAATAGACACACACCCTGGGATCAGATTTAATTGCACACAAAAAAATTATAAATTCCGAATATTTGGGCATTTTATTTCAATAAATAGAAAACAAAGATTAGCCCAAAATACCACCAGTCGTCCAAGTGTAAGCCACAGTAATTGAATCCAACAATTAATAATCTGGCTGCACATTTAAAATTCCTTTCAAACTTGGCAAACACAATTTATGTGGAATTTTTGCATTATTAATTGCCCAGACTAAATGGTCAATCAAGCAGGTTTAAAATTCGGCTATAGAATATTAGTTAGGGTTGGCAGAAATAATCTATACTTAATGTGACACTGAATATGTTCACAATTTTTCTTAAAATTTTTATTCTCATTATTTTCTGTGTAGTTTTTGTCTTGTTAAATGTTTTTTCCAGGTTTCCTTATAAGTCACATAAATTTCCCATCTCCAATTTAAATACACCTTTGCTGAGCCTGCTATTTTTAATTGTCTGAATCAATTCGCGCTCGAAATTTTAATTAAATATTTAAATTAAATGTGCAAGCAAACAAACAAACACCGGCACAAGCAAATAAGCAAACAGGGGAATAAATGCACATACCTATTATACACCCCTGTCCTTGGGTTTCCCTTTAACCCATTTAGGTTGTGATGGAATTTAATTTTTTTTTTGCGCATAATAAATACTTTTTAGTAGTTTGTTGTTGTTGCTGCTGGCGTAGTCCGCCATTCATTTGCATTCATTAGGAATTTAATTCGTGTGTGTGGGGTGTGTGTGTTAGCAATTAAACAAAACTCCCCCAAAAGGAGGAAAGAAGGAGGCAAAGTCAAGGACAATTTTCGCTTTACACGTGCCACGCACACAGAGTTTAGCAGGAGGATTGGCAGGATCCCAGAGCCTGAAGGTTTTTTGCCAGGACAATCAAACAGTTTTACAAATGCCTGCTTTTCTGTGTGTGTGTGTGTGTGTGTGTGTGTGTGTGTGTGTGTGTGTGTGTGTGTGTGTGTGTGTGTGTGTGTGTGGAGGAAGGCTTTTAAATATGCATGGCAATGCACAAAAGAGCGAAATGCATTTCCAACATGACGCTGATTACACAAAAAGCGGATGAAATACTCTCACCTTGGATGGGGACCAACAAAACAATGGAACAGGACTAAATGACAACGCATGTGTTCATCTTTTGAGTAACTCTTTGAATGTCCATTATGCGGGTTTATATCATTTGGTTTTAAAATATAAAAATCAGTTACTTTTCGTAGAAGAAACTTTACTTTAAAAAAAAAGAAAAATACGACTGTAAACATTAAAAAACATATTCGTAGTCTTGTACTTTGTTATCAAATTTACAATAATTTTCTGACAACATTTAAATGATTCGTTTTATATTTTTACTTTTATAATAACGTCACCACTGATTTCACAAATAAAACATACATTTCATAAATTTACAAAATATATACATGATAATGAGGGTATTAAGACCTAATAATAGAAGTATACTAAACAATGTGTAATAACATATTCGGGGGTGCCACAGAAACCGTTCCGCCCAAAGTAGGTTGGAATTTACATAGAGAAGGGGTTGGACATTCGGTTGGAATTGGGGTGGAAAATTGCATTTTTGAGGGAGCTAAAAAATTGCATGGCTAATTTTAATTATTTTAAAGAATAATATTTCCTCAGCAACAATGTTAATAAATATTTCCGTTAAATTAACTTTTTTTTTTATCTTCCCAATTTTTAAAATCAAATTAAACCTAATATTAATGAATTGATCAGAGTATCAGAGAGAGTATCAGAGTACTTCGTAACTGAGTACTTGGGTATTTATAAAAGTATATAATTTTAAATTTCATATTACAACACCACTTAAGTGAGACCTTTGGCAAAAAACCATTACTGAATATCAAATGTGTCGACAGCAAATTTCAATTAATTCCCTGAACTTTAGGGCTTTATGCAGGTTATAGCAATGCAGCCTGTTAGACCGCACGGAATGGGTCAGGAAAAAGTGGAAGAGGACAAAGGTCAAGTCCCAGATTGCCACGTAAGCAAAGCAGAGACTACCTGCCGCACCTGTCGGCCTAGTTTCGTTTTCCCAGTTCCCAGAGCATCAGCATCAGCATCCACATCCATCCCCCTTTCTGCTCCATATTACAATCTGTATCTGACCTTTGGCCATTGTATCTAAAAGCCTGAAAATAGTGCCCCGTCATGCGGTGGGGACTTTAATATAGAAAAGGCCGAGGCCGGCTGAACAGCTGGCCAACTGACTGACCACTGGACTTCCCCTTCCTTTCCCTTCCGCTTTTCCACTTTTCCGCTCCCCGATTTTCCTGGCTATTTTCTCAGGCAACCTTCAGACCGGGCCGCAAACTTTTGATTAATGTTTGTTAGTTTGTCTCGGCGTAAAATGTATTTGTTTTAAAACAAAATGCAGTGCACAAAGTGTGAACGAGAGGTGTGAGCGAGATGCAGATAGCACTGCTCCTGGCTATATCCTTTTAACCCCTCACCCTCCCCTTTTCAGACCAACGACTTTTGCTTTTAATTCTCTGTGTTTTTTTTTACGGATTTTTCCCTTTTACATACATATATCCTTTTTCTGTTTTGGTTTTTTTCCCCTCTTTATTCCAGTTTATTTTTTGGGTGTTCATTCATCTTCACAGTCCGCAAGCGCGCCAAAAAAAAAAATATTTTTGATATATTGACTAGCAAAATATTTGGCTTTTACACGTATCTATGCACACAAACATAGGGCCAACACTATCCAAGAATGTTTTGCCATGAAAAGATTTATACAGTGGAAATCAAGTAAATAAATATTTGCTTAAATTCTATAGTTTCTGTATTTCAGGGATTTAAAGCGAGTGAGATCACTTTTTGTTTAAATGAAAGTAAAAGTAAAATAAATGATATTTTGGACATTTAGTTATTGTCTTTAGGTATGTACTTTCTCTTTTTGAAGTATTAAAAAGGAATAAATTTATCAAGCATTCAATCACCTCGTTTCACTTAGTCAATGGCAACTGTTTTGGTAGCTTTTAGTCATATTTATTTGTACATTTTTATAGGTCCACATAGGCCTTCAATGTGTGTGCGATGTAGTCAAGCGTAAACTAAAAGATTAGAATTTCAAACATTTTTTTGCACTCAATTCTTTTTAACCGATACCCAATTTGTTGGTGGTGCCTGCTCGTCGCCCCTTTTCCTTGTCCAATTTGTGGAGCAGCTGCCAAGAACCCAAGAAGGGCATGACGGAGTCGAGCAAGACAAACGAGGTATTAATGCGACGCCCTGCCCAAGAAAAAAATAAAGAAGGAACAACATAACATTTTTAAAGCCCCCACGTTTCACGCTTGATTTGTTGCCCACAAAAATATGCTTTAAATGCCTAAAAGCTGTTGTTGTTTTTGCTTGCGGAAACGTGCTGATTTCCGGTTCAGGATAAAGGATGCCCGCAGGAGGGCTTAATGAGTGCCCCTAGCCGACCCTTCGGCTTTTGTGGCAGACAAGGCACGCAATACGGAATTAAACGGGGATGGGCAGATAAGAATTAAGTTAAGCTTCATTGTTCTACTAAGGCTTTATGGTGCTTAGATCTATCGATCGGTTTTTATTAGGTTTTCTAACGAAATGCTAGGAAATTCTATAAATTTAAAATATTTTAAACTACACAAATCTTAAGTATTTGGAAAACTCAAATTATTTATAGTTCTTAAAATTAGGATTGTTAATTTTACTTAATTAAATTCTTCCATTTTCCAAAAAATAGGAGGAATTTATATAAATTTTTTTAGATATTTGGGCAACAAACTAGGACTTTCTATTGTCTCGTAAAAATGTTAACATAAGAATCAAATACATTCCTGAAATATTTGCACAAATTTCAAACTACAACTTTTAGCTTACAGCTTACATAAAGCTGTGCAAGGTGTCGTTGCAATTGAAGTGCAAGGCAAACTTATTGCAATTGAAACAAAATGCAGCTGCCAACTGAGGGAATGTCAAGTTCAGAGTTGCGTGTAAAAGCTGAATGATAAAATGATGGAATGTCAGTTGATTGTGAAAGCGATGGGGGACTTGGGAAGCGTAAAGTGTTGAGTGAGACATGTAGGTGATACAGATGCACTGTTCACTGACTAATCAGAGGGACGGTGGGTTGTCAGCATTCCACCATCATCATCACATCGCTGCGATTCAGCCATCATCGTCGTCATCGTCATCGTTGGCGGCGCATGTAAAGCGATATTTCAGCTGTCACTTCATGCTTCAACTATTCCAAACCAAATCAATGCGAAAGGATTTTTCCCCCACTCCTCCAAGGGCCTCGTGACTCGTTGGCAATGATTTATGTTAAAAGCACTGCACACACGCAGATTGCGGGAGTTGGTGGGGGTTCGAGAATTGAAAGCGTTACACCTTTTACAAACGCAATGAAATCGATTGCGTATCGACCATGGAAAGAGCAGGGGGAAACCAATTCAGAATGTTAAATTCAACCAAAGTTTATATAAAACATTTCTGAATGGCGAAATTATATGTAAGGGCTTATTTTATATGTTAAAAATACTTGTGAAATAATTTCAAGGCTTATTTTCTATAATATAAAACACTTAATTTCAAGGGATCACTTTCTGCATTATTAAATATTTGACAGACAAAAGCCACTTCAAACTTTGACCTAGATTTAATTAGATTATAGATTTTAATATATTAAAGATACATTTATTAATATAAATTTGTGTTTTAATTGCAAGGCTTATTTACCCTTTTTTTTTTTTTTTTTTTTGTTAGGGGCGTAGACGCCCACTTACCCGCCCAACCGACCGGGGCGCTTATTTACTAAAAATGCTTTTGAAGATAGTTTTTAGAATCTTATATTTTTCTGGCCAAATGTCATTGATACAATTACTAAAAATGCATTTCAATGTTCTTAAAACTTTTATGTTTATAAAATGAATTACAATTTCAAAACGATTATGTTAAAAATACATTTTTCTTAAGTATTGTTCTAAATTACTTTTATTTTTAAATAAGCCACTAAGTTTTAATTTATTACCCCTACAGATTTTATTAAAAGTGTAGCTAAAGGAGAGCTTTCAGAGGACCTTTCCCTCTCCAGTTTTTCATTGTCGTGTGAGTTTTTCCACCATAAATTCACAAAAGTGAATCTACATTGCAAATGCAGGCGAATACTGGTGTGTGTGGGTGTGTGTTGGTGTGTTAAAAAGAGAAACAAAGCATAAATGTGCCACACAAAAGGACCAAGAGAGAAACAGAAGCTAACGAAGCGTAAAGTTTGCCAACCCCCCTTTTTCACCACCCCACTCCACCCATCGAAAGCCAACAGTGTTTGGCTTGTGGCATTTTTTATTAAATATTCCTAATAAATTATGCAAAATTCTTGTATTGCCAGGCGAGAGCCAGAGGAGAAATGGCAAAAGGAACGGAAAAATGTGAATTCTGGTCAAATCAAAAAGTGGGCGGCCATCTGTGCGTGTGGGCGTGCCATAACTATCAATATCTTGGCCCCGAAAAAAACCATTCACAGATCCTTGGACACACTTCGTTGTGTAGTGGAACAATGGTTGGAAAATGTGCGGAAAATGGGTTTAAGGACGAGATTTTCGGTCTGCATTATAATACAATAAAAGTAAAGGATATCGCTGTATCCGCTCGTGTTCTGTGATAATAAAATAAAATTGAAATATGGTTTGCAATTGCGTGAGCGCAATGAGTGGAAAGCCTGAAATCGCTTTTCCTGTGTGTGTGGAAAAGCCACAAAGGGAGAGTATCTTTGTATCCGAGCAGTTTATCCATGACGGATGTTGTAAAATATCCTTTGACAGATGTCCCTTATACATGACAATCAAGGTTTGGTTGATTATGGAGTGACCATTTTGACTAAGAAGCTAAATTGAAGGACTACGACTGTAAAAAGTGTTTTTAAAGGTATTATAGATACATTATACAAAATAATTTCAACTTGTTCCAAAGGACTTTCTCTAGTAAACTGTCTCTCCCAGCTCAAAAGCCTCTCCATCTCTTATAATTTGCTCAAATCAAATACCTGGAAAGTTCAATTCAAGTCCACAATTACATGAATTTCAATAAAAAAGGAACAAAGTCAAATAATTCTACATTGGCTCCCATTTCCCTGTGGTTTCCCTTGCCACCGCTGAATCAACTCAGCTGAAATCAATTCACAATCGCATCATCATCAGCAATTTCCCACTCTTGATTTTTCTTGACAATTGAATGCGCATTCTGTCAATGCGCGAAACTCATGATGTATGAAAATTGTTAAACAAAGAACTTAGCTTATGAATTAATAAGCTTGCACAAGCAAAACAGAAAATACGCTACCATCCATAAACTCATAAAAAGCAGACATTTGGCGAACTTGAGATGGTTGAGGAAGCGCTGGCATAAAAAATCTGAAGCACCCAACAGCAAAAAACAACAATAACAATAAATACAACAAATGTCTTATTTATTTTGGATTTTTTGCCGGCAGCAAAAATAAGTAGAAATTAAGTTGCCGCCTGCAGCTTTGTAACACCAGCAGGAGATTGCCACACCCACACACCCATGGCCCGAAAAACACACACACATACCCGCATAAAAAAACAACCCAATACCAAGGAAAACATCAACAACAACACGAAGGAAAAGCAAAGAGTGTTTATCTGATTTAAACGTTGCCAACAGTCGGCAACATTTCCCCACTTTTCTTCCGCCCTTTGTTGTTTTCCCTTCTGCCCATCCTGGGGCAACCTTTTGCGTGTCTTTGACTGCCTTTCCCTCCTTTTCCCTTTCCTTTCTCCGCAAAAACTTATGCTTTCCGACTTTTCCTGGCCAGGCTTAATTCTCACTTCTGGTAGAAACTTTAATATTAATCATACGACCCGTATGCCCCCACGAATGTCGTCCAGTGGGCACTGGAAAAAATGATATGTTATACTGAAACTATGTTTTAATGTAAAAAATTTATTAAAAAATATTCGAAACATTTGAAAATTAATTGGTGTAAAACAATTTATTTTTTATATTTTTCACAATTTATACAAATAAATAAAATAAATCACTTTAATAAAATAAGGTTTTTTTTTTATGACCATTTTAAGCAATTTAACTATTTGCAAATTTATAAGATATTGCTTACGAAAACTTCTTTTAAACTTTTCTTAAAATTAATTAGCTAACTAATTATTAAGAAGTTGTTTAAGAAGTTGTTTACCATTACTGGATTTATTACGTAGCCTATTTCATGCAATCATTTCATGTAATCAAATTAGCAAAGCCTACTTCTCCATGCAATCATACCCAGCAAATGCATGCAATTGTGTTTATACACACGTTTCATGAAATGATTGCATGAAATGGGCTACGTATAAATTCAGTATATTTCAAGACCTTTTTACAGTTTAAATTACCCAAAAAAGAATTGTTTATTCAACTAATTTACTTATAAAAATCGTTTATATGAAACAATTCCAATCTGTCTGTACTGTATTTGAACTGCAAAAAGGCCTGTAATTTAAATTAATTACAGATTAATGAGTTCTTTTAAAAGTTTATGTGTAGAAACACATCTTTCTACAAGATTACCCATGACCACCACATGAAACGCATTGTGTAAATTCTCCCACGCAGCTCTGTTGGTTTTTTGTTTTTGGCCCCAGTTCTATATTGACTCTCCCCCAAGTGAAAATGTTTTCTGCGGTTGCAGTCGCCAAACGTCAAAAGTTCTTAGTTAAATTCGTTTTCGTTTTTCGCAAACTTTCCTCAAGTGGCTCATTGTGGTTGCTGGCGCTGTGAAATGTTGACCCACCAACAGCGGGAAACTCGAAAAAGCGGTGGGTGGGAGATGGAAAATGGGAGATAACCACCGCGACACTTGCTTACTTTTGACAAGGACACGCAGCACGCACACAAATAGCCAAAACTAAAACTAAGACTCTGACTAGGACAACATTCCCTGCTCCCTGCTCCTTGTGGTCTCCGGCTTCCGAATCCTCAAAATCCTGCCAGCAACAACTGAAACCCCCAAACTAAACCCAAGACATGCAAAAACTTTTTGGATGTGGCAGGGAAAACGCAAATGATTAAGTGCGCAGCGCGCTATAATTCAACAGGACAACATTGCAGCGATGGACGCCCAGGGAAAACCTAGGGAAAACCCCGGGAAAACCCTGCCAGTTTCTGGAACAACTCTCTGTGCCCGCAATGATGCAATTGCAAATGACATAGCCAATGGAGCGAGTTGCCCCAAGTGTGCCACAGCGAATGCGAATAATGCCTTGTGGCAGCCATGGAAGGGATAAGTTTTGATTGAGGCGAATTGAATTTGATGCGACAAAGAGTCGGGCTTGAATAAAGCCAAACGAGGAGGGGAGAAGCGTGGAATCACGGCGGGATTAGGGGATAAATCAGGCATCTGGGGTCAAGTTTGGGGCTGCGAAAATTAGCGCACAAAACTTGGTCTTAAGCAGACATTTGTATTAATATCGTCGTCGGTGTTGTCAATTTAACTATTTTCTGGCCAAATCATAGTCCACACTTAAAGGTTTATAAACAAATTCATGGCTAAAATAAAATTGGAACTAATATATTGAAAACTATATTAAGGATAAGTTGCGAAAAATCGTATTTCTTTAACAAAACACTGTTGCTACAAAATCGAATAGATATAAGTTCCTACAATTAAACACTTTTTAATAATAATGTTCTAGGTAAGTTTGTATAGCAATAATGTTAAACAAGATTTTTATTTAAAAAATTGTTGATTTTTGTGTGATTGAAGTTTATTTAAAATCTTTAACTGAGGTCAGGTTAGTCATAACATTTAAGTTACTTTAACACAATTTTAGAAAGTTTACGTAAGTTAACTAAGTTTGTTTTAATAAAGCTTTTCTCCTATTGAATTGTTTACTTTACTGAATTAATTATAGTTTTTTATTTAGATACTATACTTAACTAGTTGGCAGCACTGAAAACCCAACTGCGATCCCATGACAGCCTTCTGCTCTTGTCTACTTCAAGCTTTTGTGCTCGGTTTTCCGCTGGTTTTCCTGCTCAGCTTGCTTACAGATTTCCCAGCAGCAGCAGCAGCGACAGCAACAAACACGAGTTTTGCTGTTTAGCATTTCAACACAAAAACAGAAAAACAGACAGAGTTGTTGCTGTTCCTGTGGCAGAAGAGCAATTAATATGTATCTCTTACTCGGCACGCTTTATCACTTGACGCCACTCCACTCCACTCTCCTTGGATTCCAAAATGGAAATGGAATTTCACTCCATGGGCGAGTTTTTTTATATTTCTGTTGCTATTTGTTTGTTTTCCTGGCTGGTTGATATTTTGGCTACGTTTTTTTATATTATTTTTCTACAGCTGCTGGCCAGAAACTTTGCACGTAGCCATTTTATTTAGTGCTTGGGCATTTGGCACAGTTACAGTTAGTGTTACATTAGGCCACGCCCAGCAGACGCACATTTTTGGGGGAAGCATTTCTAGCAAGTGATTTATGACAGGCTACATGGCGTATACTTGATATTCTCTTTGCCCCATTGCATGCAAAACGCATTTTCGCAAATTTTTAAATGGCTCCAAAAAGAAGGAGAAGGGATGAGAGAAGGAGAGGAAGAAGCAGCACGCTCTCAAGCTAAAAATTTAATTAAAATGCACATTTGTTTGTCCTTGACAGCGTTTTATATTTTTTTACTTAATTGGGAGAACCGAACAGCCTCTAAGCCCGGAGTGGAGCAGCGAAATGAGAGCGATGAGGACATGCCAGGATGTGGGATATCCTCACACTCTCTCATGCTTTCCATGATGCGGTTAGATAGGGAAAATTACGAGGAAACGTTGACACAGAAACTAAAACACGCACGACCAACCTGAATTAGTCGGGCAAGAAGTGAGTGAGTTAGTGAGTGTGGCTCAAAAATGTTGTTAGTCAGGACGACACATCCTCCTCTCATTTTGATGCCATTTTGCAACTACTCGAAATGAAACCAGCCTCCTGGCAGAAGTTAACTTGATTATGCAGCCGGGACTTGTCGTTGATCAACTTGCGTGAAGATTTAATAGAACTGACGAGGTGGGAAAAACTCCAAAATTAAGGGGCACTTGGCATGAACACCAGCTGGGATTAATTGGAAGCATAAATATCAAGGGAGTGCACTTATAAGTTGCTTGTTATTTGGACATGTTTGAGTTTTGAACAATTTCAAGATAAAGACATTTTATAAGAATAATTTTTGAAGATAAGGGGTCACCTTTTAGATGCTTTCAGATGCTTTAATTAGGAAATATACCTTTTATAACTTCCGACTTTTTTATGTCAAAGTTTTCTTTAATTCAGTAATTTTATACTTTTCAATAAAAAAAAAGACTTTTTTAGCACAATTAAGTGGATAAAACTAGGTTAACAAAACACTTCGGTTTGCAGACATTTAAAATTATACTAAATAACACAAATTAATTGGTAGTAATCAGGAAAATATAAGCTTGGCATTTTATTTAAGCTGCCTGAGCAATATTTGCAGCCATAGTTGAGATAATTGAAGTAAAATCAATAAAAATTCGTATGAAAGGATCATAATAACACATGTGGACTTTTAAATATTCCTAAAAACCAGCCAAATAATGCACAGAATGACTAATTAAACCGTTTCGCCTGACATCGGAACTCCGGTGAGCGTCCATTTTTGGGGTCGGGCTTAGGGTCCGATTCCCACAGCTTGGCAAAATCATTTCCGTATGCTGAGTGGCATTCATATTGCATGGCCCCGGACTTTGCATTTCCAGGCTAACTTCTGCTGGGTGTTATATTCCTGGCGGAAATTGGGAGCAGCAGTCGGTACGTGCCGTAAAAGCTGCCAACTTGCAGCAATTTTTCACATTTCCCCCTTCCCCTTTCCAGATTTCCGATTTGGGAGCAGAGTTTATGGGGTCGACATACACCCCAAACCCAACACACAATTACAGGGGATTGGCATTACCAGGGCTTCCCGAGATCAGCCAAACTAATATCCATTTCGGGATGTCCCCTGCTCGGTCCTGTCCAAAAAACAAAACGCATTAAGGCGGAAGTGCATTGCAGTTCGGGTTTATTTTGCATTTCGCAGAGACATGCACGTATTCATATTTACCTAAATAACTACTCAGTACTCAGAACTCAGTGCAAGGAGCAGGAGGAGAATCTCCTGTTGTCCTTTTTATGATGGGCATACAAATGTTGAGCCAAAAGGATTTTACTTACAAACGAGCGAGCAGAGGAAAAAGTGCAGAAGAATCGCATTGTCCCCTTTGGCAGGAGGACGAAGGACGCTTTGAGGGGGTCATAAGCCAGGCCATAGACAAGCGCACAAGGATATGCAGTGGCATAAGGATTTGATTTGCCCGGCTGCAGATGATGAGGATGATGATGAGCCTGCTGCTCCTTCTCAACTTATGTGCAGTCACGGTCTGTCTGCTTTGTTGGGCTTGTTCTTGTTCTCCCCATCTCTTTCTCCGTGTCAGTTGCCGTCTCTTTCAGTGTCGCATCTTGTCTGGGACATGGGACGTGGGACATGCATAAGTGGCTGCCTCACAAAACTTGTTATTTGTATTTACTTTTGATTGTTGCAGCTGCATGTTGTCTTCCCTTTTTTTTCTCCACTTTTCAGCACTGCAGACAAGTGTCAACACAAAAATTGCACTTTACTTTAACTTTTATCCTCAGTCCACTACTCTCAAAACAATTAAATGTCTCATCT
Organism: Drosophila oshimai; assembly: GCA_018150695.1. Classification (NCBI taxonomy): domain Eukaryota; kingdom Metazoa; phylum Arthropoda; class Insecta; order Diptera; family Drosophilidae; genus Drosophila; species Drosophila oshimai. The sequence continues at coordinate 114,307 of JAECWM010000315.1, read as the reverse complement.
CATCTCTTCCTTTTTTCTGCACTATTTTCGGGAGTGCTGCATTTTAAAATTTGCCTTGACTTGCCCTTAACAACATTTGCAATCGGGCTTTTCTTTATTTCTGCTATTTGTTTTTCCGTTGACGTCACTCACTGCAAAATGAACTGTCAAATGGGGAAAATTCAAAGGAAAATCGAAACGAGGCTGTCACTGGCTGAATGATGCTTTAATGGGCTTTTGTTGCGAGTGTGTGAGAAATGCAATAACGAGAAAAAATATTTAACGGAGAGCTGCCAAAAGTAACGCTGATCAAATTCATCCAATTTGAATCGAGATAATGGAAGAAAAGTAATAAGTTAAGTCACCTATGTCACATTCAAAACTCTTTGAAAATGTTTTATTGTCTTTTAATATAGATCATTTTAAAAGTTATTAGTCATATTTTAAATATAAAATTTGAACATACAAGATAAATATTCTTGTTCTTTTGAAGTGAAAACAGGAGTCATTCTCTCTGATAAAATTTTTGTTTTAAACAAAGGGAAAAACTTCAAGCCATTTCTCCATTTTCAAACCTAAACTGAACGTAAATGTCCTTATTGACTGGCTGGTAAGGTCCTTCAGTTCCACTCCACTTAACCAAACTCACTCAACCCAACTGCATTGGCACAAAGGCCAACACATGACGTCATGAACAGGCTGGGAAATGAGTTCCCTTGCCTGACTCCTGTCGGCCCATTTCCATGGTCCATTTTCACCGTTTTTCTCCGCTGCTTGAATGGCAGCATAAATAGAGGCCCCCTGCTGCTTGTTGGCCAGTCACCCACAAATAGCATTTTGTGTCTATTTTAGTGTAATTTTCCACTTAAACGGTTTTTTCTCTTGCTGGCTGTTGGCTGCTGTTGGAAAACCTTTGGAAAATCCCCCCAAACCGAAAACAGCAAGAAGTCATCTGCTTGTGCTGCGTCTGGCAGCCGCCAAAAAAAAAAAAAAATGGCAAGTTGAATTGAAAATTATTGCGGAAAATGGGTAACCGAAAGAGAACGAGGGAGAATATATGGACGACCCCAAATTGAGTTTGAGCGGTTTTTGCCAAACACGCCCCCTAGTTTTTCACCATTCTGCTATCGATTTCAATTGTGCTAAGGCAACTGTATCTCCGTCCCTCGACTTTCCCCGATTTTCCTCCAACCCTTTTTCCCCGTTTTGGCCAACTTCAAAGTGAGCAGCGTGCAATGAAATTGACACCCGCAGAGTCGACTCCATTGGTACGAAACTATGGATGGGTGAAAAATAAATGTGTAACGAAATGGAAGCATCTCGCATCCCCCTTTCAACCCTTTTTCCTACCGCCTTTCGACTTGGCAATAAAACCATTTTAATGAGATTCAAGCTTTAAATTTCGCGCTTTATTTACGTGAGTGTTGTGCAGAGAACTGAAACTGAAATGGAGAGAGGTCGATGGGCGGCATGCCACAAAGGGCATGCCATAAAACGGGAAAAAGCGTGTTAACTTTGATGGCTTGGAAGAGGCTTTAACGACTTTCTGCTACCCCGCAGACGCAACAACAAAAAATCAATATAAATGTTTACTCAAGTAATTATAGAAATTTGTTTAAAACATATAATTTAAGCTTGGAAAACTGGAATATTTTTAATAAATATTCTTAATTACTTAAATATTGTTGTTCGTTTATGGTTTCGTCTTGAAAATGTCAGAGCTTAAGTTTAACATTTTTTTCCTCTCGCTTTTAAATCCAGTTGGCAAAATCAAAGAACAATTTACCTTACTATTGCAAAAATTACACTTATGTACATAAATTAATAATGAATTTATCATCCAATAAATGCCAATAACAAATGAATGAATAACAATCAAATAATTATGACACCTTGCACTCCACTAACTTTTGACTAAAATTTATTTAATTTTAAATTGTAGTTTGCTAGCCATGGGCCAAACATACCCTCAGAAAACACCAAACAAATGGGCTGACTCAATTATGTATTTCGACGGGAATTTTAATTAAAAGTATGCAGATGATTTAATTGATTCCTGTGTATAACGCATACGCCGGGTGGTCCCCACACTGAACACTGACCAGCTAAGCAGCCCACTTAGACTGAGCTGGGTAAATATTTTAACAACTTTGTTACGGCGTTTTTATGAAAATTGGACGGCAGCTGCTGCTCCTGCGAAGATGGAGCCTCCGAGATGGAGGTTTACACAGTTAATAATAAAAACCATTTACTATGCAAATATTTGATCGGCTGGCAGTTCAGGGGATGCCCATCTTGCCCATCTCAAGCCATTTTTCACGCTTAGCGTATGGGAATTTTTGAATTTTGGACACGAGATGAAAGATGAGCAAAGTCAAAAACCAAGTCGAGTGCCGGGAAATGTGTTTGCGATGGGTTAAGTATGACTTACAGCATGCATATGCATTTCATATCATAGCCACCACCCTCTGACTCGTGTTTGCTTTGACTTTCAGCGAGGCAGCCATGAAAAATTAAAAAGGGATTTCCATGCGGCAGCTGAAAAGCATTTTCCAGTGGTAACTTGAACAACTTTTACCACTCGCCCTCGCCTGTCAGCATTTTCTTTTCGATTTTTCGCCGCCCTGCCAGATGATGTATGTCGGACAAGTGCTTCGAGTTGGAGTTGAGTGGTATGCGGTGGTGTAGGTGGTGCAGGATGCAGGATGCAGGGTTCAGGATGTGGGTTAGTCAGCCAAGCATGTGGCTTGCATTTAATTACGGGTATTTCCCCGCATCCCATCCACAGACTTGTGGGTGAGGGAGCTAATTGAGCTGCGAGAGACTGAATTGCCTGGGCCAATATTCTGCGGCCAAAGCACTTTCTTTAGCCACAAGTTTCAGGCAACTAATAGGAGGTCGACAGGTCAGAGGTTGGCCTCAGGATTACGGTTTTTGGGAAGGGACGTTAATTATTATTTATAGCTTTTACCCGAAAGGCCTCACGAAGGCTTAACGTTGATTTGTATTTGTGCTTAAATATTTATTTCCCATTAAATAATTTATATATTTTATACTGAGCTTGATTTTTTAAAATAAACTTAAGCATTCTGTAATTTAAGCAATATTGAAATGTAAATAAATCTTTCCATTTTACATTTTTATTTGCGATACTCGAAGAGTAAGCAAATACTGTAAACGATCAAATGTCTGTCTGTCCGTCCGTCCGTCCGTTCCGTCTGTCCGTACAAACATCGAGATCTCGGGAACTATAAGAGCTAGAGCCACAAATTTTGCACACAGACTTTAGAAACAAAGCAGATCAAGTTGTTTCAAAACTTGACCACGTTCCTTTACGCCACAAACCGCGAAAATCTTGGCGCCCTTTTTTTATGCAATCGTTATGGTTTAAAAAAAATATAATGATATGTGCACTGTCTTACTACACTGAACCATTTTGTGCTCTAACAAATAATAAAAAGTTATAGAACATTTTGCTATGCCTTATACATATGTATTAATTAGCCCCATAGGTGGCGACTCTATCGTTTTTTTCGTTTTGTTTTTAGCCCCATAGGTGGCGACTCTATCGTTTTTTCGTTTTGTTTTTTAAAAGGGAAAATGTTATCGCAAATCTTATAGTCGGGAACCCCGACTATAGCGTTCTTTCTTGTTTAATTTGCATTGTAAATGAGTTTCTCAGAAGTACAACTTTTTTGATTAAGCCAACATCAGTTCAAGCCATAGTTTGTTATTGCCAATTTTAGTCAAAGGCAATTTCCCATTCTTTCAACCAACTTGTTTGCCAAAAAGAACAACTTTCTTTGCACTCTCAACTCAACTGAAATTGCGATAGGTCAGGGGTTGTGTCAACCCCTGAAAAATGTACCAGCTTCCATTAAATTTTGCTGCTCGATTTGACGGGGGAAAGGTGACCAAGGACATCAATTTGCCGCCTCCCCCAAACGGTAAACTCTAAATAAAATATAAAAAAAAAAGAATGTCGGGGCTTACCTTGTGCAATAATAAAAATTCGTTGTACAAGGTAGTTGGCAACTCGTAAAAGTGTTGCCGATGTTGATGTGGCTGGTGTTGTTGTTTTAGCATCAAATGCTTTGGCGAACTTTTGGCTTGGTTGTCGTTGACGATTTGTTGTTGTTTGTAGCTTTTGTATTAGCCATAGAAAATAGTTGTTTTTGTTGTTGCTGTTGATGTTGATGACCGAGTGACTGGACCTGCTGTTGATATTGCTGCCGTGCTGTTGCTGCTGCACTTGATGTTGCTGCTGTTGCTGCCGTTTATATTGCCGTTCACTGTTTGTGTTTCGAAAGAGTTTTAAAACGTTTTGTGCTTATTGTTTTAGTCACTTGTCATGGAATAAATTTGCAAACTATTTTATTTGGTTGTCTCTGTGCCCTTTTAGGCAATTGTAAACAATATCTACTGTTTGTTTTCGTTTGTTTGCTCGCTTTCTGATGAATTGTTTATGGGCATTTTGGCTAACGATAAGGGAGAACAATAAAAATTTAATTTTTAAAATATTTTTCTGTATGTGTGTGTTGATTTTGTTTGGATTTCACATTTCTTTTCCGCTGCTGCTGATGATGATGGGAAATGGCAGCCCATATGCCAAAAGATTTATGACCATACAAAATGGCAAGCGGCTGTCTTGCCCGAAAAACTCCCCTGCTCCCTTGTGGCCCATGAATTATGCAATGAAATTTATTTCATTTTTCCCCATTTCAGGGCGGCAGCACATGAGCATTTTTTAGGACTGTCGAGGTCGTCGACAGACTCCTGTTATTGTTATAAATGAGGGAGAAATGATTCTTTAATTTATGAAAAAAGAAAGTAGCGTATTTTTTCCAGCTGCATCAAAGATTTTGAGAATAAAGAGGAGCAAAAAAAACAGACTCATTGACACCTCGAGATCCTCTGGGTTTTCCCTTCCCATTGTCCCTAGCCACTTTTGTCGCCTGGCTTTCCTTTCTTCCACTTATTAGTCTGCGTTTTGCAAATATTTGCATACGAGGCACGTTTCAGTAATTTTTCTTCAGCTCATTCCCTTTATTTTGTTCCTATTATTATTATTACTCTACGCTGGTACTCCGCTTTCCCCGATTTTCCATTTTTCTGTTTTTACCGTCCTTCGTGAAAGTGTAAATGCTAGATTTCTTTGCACCACATTAAGTAAAATTCCGAAAATGTGTAAAAATATGCACAAAGAAAAGTATTTAAATCCGTTATAAAAATTTTTAATGTCGACCAGTTGGTGTACAAAACATAAAATTACCCAAGACAACAAAAAGAGTTGCAAAAGTTACATTAATTTCAAGATAAGGAAATGAAAAGAAAGGAATAATAATGGTAGGATTTTTAATGGAAGACCTAATGAAGTTTTTTAATGTCAAGAAAAGCAAGCATTTTTTCTGGTACTAAGTAAAGTCTTTTACGAGTCGAGTACAATAGGTGAATTTACAATTCACAATTTGTATTTTTAATATTAAGCTATTCCAAACCAGTTATTATACCCATGAATAAAAAAAGCAACCAATACTTGGCAATGCTCAGTTGTTAAACTTCTTAACTTGTTCCCAATAAACATGATGTTAAACATGAACACTGTATTGGGATACACTTGTTAGACATCAAAACGCCCTTGAAACCCGAAACTTACTGCCCAATTTAAAAGACTGCCTTGACAGGGACACCCCACCGATTGATAGCCTGAACATCTCCAAGGAACTAATCCTTAAGACGACCCCCATAATCCACTTAATCCGCCGAACCGAACACGTTGCTGCCTATCAGACAAACGATTTCAGAAACAGAAGAAAGGAGCCAGAGCCGCTGTAAGGACATTTGGCAGGCTTCGTCCTTTATCCTCCTCCTCCAACCCCTTTTGACGACCCCTGATTGCTGCTGTATTTCGGGCCCTTCCACGGGCGCCACATCAATTTGTAATTTGTAAATGAAATTGCCTTTGCTCGGGCTTCCCTTTTTTTTGGATTTTGTGCCCACCAGAAAAATGCAAATTTGTCAAAATTGATTTAAAGCCCCTGTGTCGGCCAATTTAAATGCCAAAAATTAATTACACATGCACGCACGGGTTTTTTTTGCCTGTTTTATTTTGTTTGTTTCACTTGACACTTTTGGGTGTTTTCGACTCGAACTTTTGATCTTTTGGGAGGACAGGGATTGCCCGATTCCCGAAATTCCCGAGATTCGCACTCGTCCTCGCCGTCGTCACTGGCACCGCACACATTCAGTAGTTGGCAGCTGCGGCCCAAGTCAAGTATCCGCACCGTTGGCCAGCCGCTAAACGAACTCCGCCGCGCTCCCGAGTGAACTGACTTACGGCTACGAGTTCCACCAGCAGGTGACCCGAACTGGGCCTCGGGTAACAGCCGAAGGTGGCTCTTATCAGAGCCGACTGGATAACCCGAGAGCGAGGGCAACGCAGTCGCAGAAGAGAGAGCCGGCTTTCGTTGGTGTGTGGTGGCTTTTCCTTTCACACTCTCGTTGGTGTAAGTCCCATGTGCTGTGGTGAAATACTTACGTACAAACACAGCTCTTATCAGTTGTGCGTGTGGGACAGCTCTTATCGGCCTCCAGACTAACATCCTTACATCCTCACATCCATGCCTTGCCGGCTGTCTCGTCCTTCGTCGTCCTTCGGGCTGACTGACTGAATGTGGGCAGGCGTCTGGCAGGAATGTGCCAAAATGTCGAGCAAACAACGTCGCCAAACTGGTTTTTGTTTGCCCCGAAAACCGATGATAAGGCCAAGTCACTTGCCAGCGCAGGCATTTTTGATTTTCCAGCGGAGTGCGGAATGATTTCCAGAAAGTCACTCCACTGTCATCCGAGCTATCTGTTACAGGTCTCTTGTGCACTTTTAATAGCAATTACTTTAGCAGCTTCACATTCAAGTTTAATTAAATCAATCCATTCGAAAGTTCATGGTATAAAACTATTAAACTGGTACTTACATTTAATTTCGGCTTAAAATGGGAGGCAAAAATAAATTCATGAAGACTTAAGGTCTTTATTTTGTCAACCATAACAGGAAAACATTTAAAAATTTTTGTACTGGTTTTAATATGTAGAAAAAAAAGTTTATTAATATAACAATTGTTAAATTAAATGTAACTCAAGCCTATAATATTATTTGCATTTTTTTATTATGCGTTAGGTCTAGGTCTAACAGAACTTAACCATTTAAGTGTTGAACAATAAAATCGGTTTAAGGTAAAATATCGATTAAAATGTGGCCTTCTCTGTGGACAAAAAAAACTTGGTTAAACGATGACATACTGAATTTATACGTAGGCCATTTCATGCAATCATTTCATGAAATGGGAAAAAAGTGTGTGTATAAACACCATTTCATGTATTCGCTTGGTATGATTGCATTGAAGCAAGTAGGCTTTGCTTATTTGATTACATGAAATGTAGCTTAAATGAGCTACGCATAAATTCAGTAACAGTTAATAATTTGTGTGAATTGTAAAAAAATTAAAGAGAAATCATGTGGACGGATGAAGCAGTTATTTTGTTAATTGAAATGGTAAAGAAACAGCCTTGTCTGTGGAATCCCTCTTGCCCAGAAAGCAAATGCAATATCGGCAAACAGAGTTTATGGTCAGAAATGGCACGTAATATTAATGAGTCTCAAAAAATACCACTTCAAAACTCCATTTCGGCAGGTAAGATATATACATAGTTCATATAGAACAAGTCATATAAAACCATTTACTTTACTAGTGAACTGCAGCAGTTCCAAGGTGATACATCTTTTTTCATTGACATTGCAATTTTTCTACGTTTGGTTTGAAAGTAAGTTTTCATGCTGTACCACTAAAAGAATATACAAGTGTATCATAAGTGATACACTTGTATTTTCTTTTAGTCAACTCTTGATGAAGCCGATCAAAGCTTTACTTTGGGAAACTAATCTCGCGTGATTGTCTCGGAACGATCGGAGGGGCAGAGCACGGCGGACGACCTTTCCTAATCTAGTGATCCAAAGAAAAGTCGGCAGGAAGTGTCATACGGTGATGTGGGACAGAATGCCGAGTCAGCCAATCATAGCTCCCAAGCCCTAACTCCAAACTCGACGGACGCAGGTTCAGAAAATGCATTTGGCACTCTTCTCTCAAATGATCTGAAAAAGCTTGATGAAGACATTAAAGTCAAAGCCATTCAAGACGTTATTGGTGTGATGACGAAATATCGCATGGAGCAGTTCCGCCGTAATGAATGAGCAATAGTTTTATTAAATTGGTCATTGTGGGCCGATGGCCTGTTCCAGTTTTCACTGGAAGTGGATTTGATACATTTCGGATTTCCCTTTTACATTGTCGAATTTCCTCTTCATGGGGATTTGCCTGAATTTCCCTTTGTTCCCAAACAAAACACGCGAACGGCCACTTTGACAAGAGTGTTTGACTTCTGAGTTTTGCGCCTGAGGATGATTAAATTTGACCTGGTGTCCATCAGCATGGGCATAAATGGTTTACTAATTTAACGCAAAAATAGAAGAAACAACATTGGGCCACAAATACAAAGTTTTAAATATTTGTTTATTCGATCAGCTGTTGGTGGCAGTGTTGAAACCAAGTGCGAAGCCGATAAAAAGGCCCAGCCACACGTTTTACACAATATTTCATTAAATTAACGTAATAACACAAAACTCTTTTAAATTTAACTTAGATAAAATACCTTTCTAACTATAGTAACACGAGCACAAAAGGGCTTGCTTAAAACATAAAAATAAATCCCAAAAAATACTTTTTTCGACAACCGTCTTCAACGATTCTTAAAAAGTTTGCATTTTTAAATAAATCTGTGGTAATCTTGGATTTTATTAGGGAAAACTTTTTAACTACGTGTGAGCGGAAGACACAAATTTCATTTTGAACCGCGATATCTTATAAACCTTTATTCAGAAAAATTTGAAATTTTTACTGAATATGTATTAACTCAAAATCATTAAATTTAAAATTTAAATTTTTAAATTAAGCCTACACTAAAAAAATTTTTAAAGTTTACCTAAAAAAAATTGCAGGTTAGATTAATTACGTAAAACTGAAACAGATCAAACAATTGAAAAACTAGATATACCACGTTATAGGGCTTTCAATAAGCTTTCAAAAATGGTCAATTGTGTCATACCCTTCTTTGGTAAAACTATAAAAAAACAACAAATATTGTTGAAAAATTACATTTATTTTATACAAAATTGATAAATAATACCACAAACATACTAGAAAACTAGTATTATTTGTATTTCAAAATTATTATTCTTATAAAAAAATTGTTTTAATCCCATAATTATTACTATAAATGTCCAAAAAGGGGTATTTGTGGTTTTAGGTACTCTTGCTAATAAAAATAACGGTCAAAATCACCCAAATCATTTATGACCGCCAGGTGCAGGTGCCGACAGCTCCTTTTGAATGACCCAAAAAGGGTTGATGGTAAAACAAACTACCTGCACACATTTTTTGCACGTTTTAGACCTTGAACTACTTTTATAGTGACTTCTTCTAAAAAAAGTATGACACATTTGACCTTTTGGAAAGCTTATTAAAAGTCCTACAACGTAGTATACCACGTTTTTCCATTTTACGTAATTAATCTAACCTGCAATTTTTTTTCAAGGTAAAACTTTAAAATTTTTTTAGTGTAGGCTTAATTTAAAAATTTAAATTTTAAATTTAATGGTTTTGAGTTAATACATATTCAGTAAAATTTCAAATTTTCTGAACAAAGGTTTTTAAGATATACGCGGTTCAAACAGATGCAAAATTTGTGTCTTCCGCTCAACAACGTATAAAAATCTTCCGCTCACAGAAGGGTTAATATGTAAAAAAAGTTTATTAATATAACAATTGTTAAATTAAATGTAACTCAAGCCTATAATATTATTTGCATTTTTTTATTATGCTTTAGGTCTAGGTCTAACAGAACTGAACCATTTAAGTGTTGAACAATAAAATCGGTTTAAGGTAAAATATCGATTAAAATGTGGCCTTCTCTATTTCAACGATAAAAAAATTTGGTTAAACGATGACATACTGAATTTATACGTAGGCCATTTCATGCAATCATTTCATGAAATCATTTCATGCAATCATTTCATGAAATCATTTCATGAAATGGGAAAAAAGTGTGTGTATAAACACCATTTCATGTATTCGCTTGGTATGATTGCATTGAAGCAAGTAGGCTTTGCTTATTTGATTACATGAAATGTAGCTTAAATGAGCTACGTATAAATTCAGTAACAGTTAATAATTTGTGTGAATTGTAAAAAAATTAAAGAGAAATCATGTGGACGGATGAAGCAGTTATTTTGTTAATTGAAATGGTAAAGAAACAGCCTTGTCTGTGGAATCCCTCTTGCCCAGAAAGCAAATGCAATATCGACAAACAGAGTTTATGGTCAGAAATGGCACGTAATATTAATGAGTCTCAAAAAATACCACTTTAAAACATAATTTCGGCAGGTAAGATATATATATAGTTCATATAGAACAAAGTCATATAACACCATTTACTTTACTAGTGAACTGCAACAGAAAGTGGTACAGCATGAAAACTTACTTTCAAACCAAACGTAGAAAAATTGCAATGTCAATGAAAAAAGATGTAGCACCTAAGTTATATAGCTTCATGCTATTTTTAGAGGTAACCGAATCTCATTGATATATTGATATATTGTCCTGGTTAAGACCTCTTGCCCAGAAAGCAAATGCAATATCGGCAAACAGAGTTTATGGTCAGAAATGGCACGTAATATTAATGAGTCTCAAAAAATACCACTTCAAAACTCCATTTCGGCAGGTAAGATATATACATAGTTCATATAGAACAAGTCATATAAAACCATTTACTTTACTAGTGAACTGCAGCAGTTCCAAGGTGATACATCTTTTTTCATTGACATTGCAATTTTTCTACGTTTGGTTTGAAAGTAAGTTTTCATGCTGTACCACTAAAAGAATATACAAGTGTATCATAAGTGATACACTTGTATTTTCTTTTAGTCAACTCTTATGAAGCCGATCAAAGCTTTACTTTGGGAAACTAATCTCGCGTGATTGTCTCGGAACGATCGGAGGGGCAGAGCACGGCGGACGACCTTTCCTAATCTAGTGATCCAAAGAAAAGTCGGCAGGAAGTGTCATACGGTGATGTGGGACAGAATGCCGAGTCAGCCAATCATAGCTCCCAAGCCCTAACTCAAACTCGACGGACGCAGGTTCAGAAAATGCATTTGGCACTCTTCTCTCAAATGATCTGAAAAAGCTTGATGAAGACATTAAAGTCAAAGCCATTCAAGACGTTATTGGTGTGATGACGAAATATCGCATGGAGCAGTTCCGCCGTAATGAATGAGCAATAGTTTTATTAAATTGGTCATTGTGGGCCTGATGGCCTGTTCCAGTTTTCACTGGAAGTGGATTTGATAACATTTGCGGATTTCCCTTTTACATTGTCGAATTTCCCTTCTTCATGTGGGGATTTGCCTTTGAATTTCCCTTTTGTTCCCAAACAAAATCAGCTGACTGGCAACTGGCCACTTTTGACAAGAGTGTTTGACTTCTTTGAGTTTTGCTGCCTTGAGGATGATTAAATTTTGACCTGCTGGTGTCCATCAGCCATGGGCATAAATGGTTTACTAATTTAACGCATAAAATAGAAGAAACAAGCATTGGCGGCCACAAATACAAAGTTTTAAATATTTGTTTATTCGATCAGCTGTTCTGGTGGCAGTGTTGTGAAACCAGAGTTGCCGAAGCCGATAAAAAAGGTCCCAGCCACACGTGTTTACACAATTATTTCATTAAATTAAGCGGTAATAAGCACAAAAACTCTTTTAAATTTAACTTAGATAAAATACCTTTCTAACCATAGTAACACGAGCACAAAAGGGCTTGCTTAAAACATAAAAATAAATCCCAAAAAAATACTTTTTTTTCTGACAACTCGTCTTCAACGATTCTTAAAAAGTTTGCCGATTTTTAAATAAATCTGTTGGTAATCTTGGATTTTATTAGGGAAAACTTTTTTTAACTACGTTGTTGAGCGGAAGACACAAATTTGTGCATCGTGTTTGAACCGCGTATATCTTATAAACCTTTATTCAGAAAAATTTGAAATTTTTACTGAATATGTATTAACTCAAAATCATTAAATTTAAAATTTAAATTTTTAAATTAAGCCTACACTAAAAAAAATTTTAAAGTTTTACCTTGAAAAAAAAAATTGCAGGTTAGATTAATTACGTAAAACTCGCAAACAGATCAAACAATTGAAAAACTAGATATACCACGTTATAGGGCTTTCAATAAGCTTTCAAAAATGGTCAATTGTGTCATACCCTTCTTTGGTAAAACTATAAGAAAAACAACAAATATTGTTGAAAAATTACATTTATTTTATACAAAATTGATAAATAATACCACAAACATACTAGAAAACTAGTATTATTTGTATTTCAAAATTATTATTCTTATAAAAAAAATTGTTTTAATCCCATAATTATTACTATAAATGTCCAAAAAGGGGTATTTGTGGTTTTAGGTACTCTTGCTAATAAAAATAACGGTCACAAATCACCCAAATCATTTATGACCGCCAGGTGCAGGTGCCGACAGCTCCTTTTGGAATGACCCAAAAAAGGGTTGATGGTAAAACAAACTACCTGCACACATTTTTTGCACGTTTTTAGACCTTTGAACTACTTTTATAGTGACTTCTTCTAAAAAAAAGTATGACACATTTGACCTTTTTGGAAAGCTTATTAAAAGTCCTACAACGTAGTATACCACGTTTTTCCATTTTACGTAATTAATCTAACCTGCAATTTTTTTTTTCAAGGTAAAACTTTAAAATTTTTTTAGTGTAGGCTTAATTTAAAAATTTAAATTTTAAATTTAATGGTTTTGAGTTAATACATATTCAGTAAAAATTTCAAATTTTTCTGAACAAAGGTTTTTAAGATATACGCGGTTCAAACACGATGCACAAATTTGTGTCTTCCGCTCAACAACGTATAAAAAATCTTCCGCTCACAGAAGGGTTAATATGTAGAAAAAAAAGTTTATTAATATAACAATTGTTAAATTAAATGTAACTCAAGCCTATAATATTATTTGCATTTTTTTATTATGCTTTAGGTCTAGGTCTAACAGAACTGAACCATTTAAGTGTTGAACAATAAAATCGGTTTAAGGTAAAATATCGATTAAAATGTGGCCTTCTCTATTTCAACGATAAAAAAATTTGGTTAAACGATGACATACTGAATTTATACAGGCCATTTCATGCAATCATTTCATGAAATCATTTCATGCAATCATTTCATGAAATCATTTCATGAAATGGGAAAAAAGTGTGTGTATAAACACCATTTCATGTATTCGCTTGGTATGATTGCATTGAAGCAAGTAGGCTTTGCTTATTTGATTACATGAAATGTAGCTTAAATGAGCTACGTATAAATTCAGTAACAGTTAATAATTTGTGTGAATTGTAAAAAAATTAAAGAGAAATCATGTGGACGGATGAAGCAGTTATTTTGTTAATTGAAATGGTAAAGAAAAAGCCTTGTCTGTGGAATCCCTCTTGCCCAGAAAGCAAATGCAATATCGACAAACAGAGTTTATGGTCAGAAATGTCACGTAATATTAATGAGTCTCAAAAAATACCACTTTAAAACATAATTTCGGCAGGTAAGATATATACATAGTTCATATAGAACAAAGTCATATAACACCATTTACTTTACTAGTGAACTGCAACAGAAAGTGGTACAGCATGAAAACTTACTTTCAAACCAAACGTAGAAAAATTGCAATGTCAATGAAAAAAGATGTAGCACCTTGGAAGTTATATAGCTTCATGCTATTTTTAGAGGTAACCGAATCTCATTGATATATTGATATATTGTCCTGGTTAAGACCTCTTGCCCAGAAAGCAAATGCAATATCGGCAAACAGAGTTTATGGTCAGAAATGGCACGTAATATTAATGAGTCTCAAAAAATACCACTTCAAAACTCCATTTCGGCAGGTAAGATATATACATAGTTCATATAGAACAAGTCATATAAAACCATTTACTTTACTAGTGAACTGCAGCAGTTCCAAGGTGATACATCTTTTTTCATTGACATTGCAATTTTTCTACGTTTGGTTTGAAAGTAAGTTTTCATGCTGTACCACTAAAAGAATATACAAGTGTATCATAAGTGATACACTTGTATTTTCTTTTAGTCAACTCTTGATGAAGCCGATCAAAGCTTTACTTTGGGAAACTAATCTCGCGTGATTGTCTCGGAACGATCGGAGGGGCAGAGCACGGCGGACGACCTTTCCTAATCTAGTGATCCAAAGAAAAGTCGGCAGGAAGTGTCATACGGTGATGTGGGACAGAATGCCGAGTCAGCCAATCATAGCTCCCAAGCCCTAACTCCAAACTCGACGGACGCAGGTTCAGAAAATGCATTTGGCACTCTTCTCTCAAATGATCTGAAAAAGCTTGATGAAGACATTAAAGTCAAAGCCATTCAAGACGTTATTGGTGTGATGACGAAATATCGCATGGAGCAGTTCCGCCGTAATGAATGAGCAATAGTTTTATTAAATTGGTCATTGTGGGCCTGATGGCCTGTTCCAGTTTTCACTCGGAAGTGGATTTGATAACATTTGCGGATTTCCCTTTTACATTGTCGAATTTCCCTTCTTCATGTGGGGATTTGCCTTTGAATTTCCCTTTTGTTCCCAAACAAAATCAGCTGACTGGCAACTGGCCACTTTTGACAAGAGTGTTTGACTTCTTTGAGTTTTGCTGCCTTGAGGATGATTAAATTTTGACCTCTGGTGTCCATCAGCCATGGGCATAAATGGTTTACTAATTTAACGCATAAAATAGAAGAAACAAGCATTGGCGGCCACAAATACAAAGTTTTAAATATTTGTTTATTCGATCAGCTGTTCTGGTGGCAGTGTTGTGAAACCAGAGTTGCCGAAGCCGATAAAAAAGGTCCCAGCCACACGTGTTTACACAATTATTTCATTAAATTAAGCGGTAATAAGCACAAAAACTCTTTTAAATTTAACTTAGATAACATACCTTTCTAACCATAGTAACACGAGCACAAAAGGGCTTGCTTAAAACATAAAAATAAATCCCAAAAAAATACTTTTTTTTTTCGTACCATGACAACCCTTGCATTTTCTCTCCAAATTCGTTCGGAAACTGGAACAGAGGCGGCGGATTTGTCAAAATGCTGAAGGTTAGAATCGAACCTATTTTGAGGTGCAGCCGCAAAATAATTTTTAAATGGTCAAATATGTTTTTATCAACAATATTAAATATGCAATAATGTTCTTAAAGTATCAAAGAATAAGGAAAAATTATCATTTGCACGTTATATTTTCGCAAAGTAGTTTTAAACAATTAATTTCTGTGCTTGCGGATCTGAATCCGTCAGCCAAACTGCTGGCGGAAAGTTTCCGTGAGGTTTCGAAGTTAACAGAGAGTTAACGGAGGGAAATTCCTTTCCGTGGGGATTTTTCGGAAGTGAATGTTAGAACAGGTCTGGGAAATTCGAATCCGTGCGAATCTTTCGGAAGTGAAAACTGGAACAGGCCTTTTAATATTTGTGTAATTTTTAGTCTTGGCAATAACAGCCAGAACAAGAAGTCTTAAAGATTTAAGATTAAAGATTTAAGACTTCTTGTTCTGGCTGTGATTACCAAGACTAAAAATTACACAAATATAAAAGCAATTCTTTAAGGTAGGTATATAACACACCTTATTTGAATATATATACATGTAAATACATAAAGTTTAAAAGTCACATGATATTTTAACAAAACTATTGCTCATTTATTACGGAGGAACTGCTCCATGCGATATTTCATCATCACACCAATAACGTCTTAACATTAATGTGCATTAAATAAGAAGTAAATCGAGCCTCAGAAGCCAATCTCTTAGAATGATAGTAAATTATTAAAAATATAAATTTATAAGAAAATTTTTTTTTTTTTTTAAACAATAAAGACTTTATCAATATTCTGTTTAATAATTTTGTAAGCGTCCTTTTTCGAGAAAAACAAATCGCAGCTCGGACGGCTCAACTAGTCACCATTTCCCCCTCAGCTCGTCCATTTCGCAGGGATCCTGATGAAGAGCTGCAGCGCGTGGACATTGTGTCCCGGCCATGTTATGTGCAGTCACAATTACCGAGAGCCACAGCCACTTCCGTTGGATCCTGCTCCTTTGTCCTTCGTCTGTCACCTCGGAACATTCATTCTGACTTTCATGCTCCTGTCAGCCGAAGAGTGTTGTTCTGGCCACTCCACTCCATCGCGATGCTCGCGGCGACGGGCAAAATCAATGCAACGGCATGTCAGCCTGGTTTATTGGCTTCCATTTGGATGGTAAGGAGGCCAAAATAATTACCGTGCATAATAAATCAGATCCCTGTCATAGTCTGCCATTAGTTTGACACCACCTCAGCCCCACTCCCCTCATGACCACCACCCAGCACCCATCGAGGTCTTCGGGCATTTATGCAAATTGGCAGCAATGCCAGAGCCCGGGGCGAATATCGCAGTAACGGAGTATCGGACTTAGTGTATCTCCACCCACTCGCCTTCTGCATTATTAATTGCAATTTGTTTGCTATTTTTCCAAGAAAAATGCACCAGCTTTAACCTAATAATGGTCAAGCACAACGCTCTCTCTCTCCTCTGACCACGATGACAATCGAGTTTATTTATGCAAAATTAATTGATTTCTATTGAAAATGAAATGGGGGAACGGAAAATGCAATTGACACACTTTCCTCGGACTATAATGAGGGGTAATTTATAATCATGGCACAATTGAAAGCTTTTAAAACGAGAGCCACGTTGCGTGACCCCTTCGTTGATTGGGCCAAATTGCAACAAATTGTTTTTCCATTTAGCTGAAACGCACTCATGAATAGTTTTGGTTTTTTTTTACATATTAATACAGCAGGAATGATTGATTTCTATGGGATTAAATAAGATTTACTCAAAGGCTTAATACTATTAAGAACTCTTACCTCACTTGCCTAAACAAATTTATTTTCTTGCGCGTCTCGGACAGATTGTGCATGTGATCATCCAGAAACTTAAAGTCCAAACCTGTTGCAAACTCAAAATCATTTTTTGGCTTGCGATTGAATAAAGGATCGGGTGATTCGGTCTTCGGAACGAGTGGCTTACAACGATTTGGATACGGCAGCGAATATTGCCGTGTATAGCTGGACAACATCGGAGGATCCATATTGTCCTCGTCATCGATCATACCAAAGCGGGGACTGCAGAATTAGTGGAGTAAAAAAATAAATATTGAGAACATTGCTTAAGAAATTTTAATGTAGAACTGAACTTGAAGATAAGACACGATTTAAAAAGTTACCGTTTAAATAGGTTCAGACAATATCATACAAAGTGGTAAAATTCGCTCATTAAATTTCTTAGAACTTCCAAAATAAAATAATAAAAACTTGGGTTACAAAACAATCGGTGAGTTTTTCAAGGTTCCAGTTCAACTTTAAATTTTACTAAAATTATAGTTGCTATCGCTGACCAACAAAAATTATGTCCTGTTCAGTGTAATATATCAATTTTGGATTTTCCCATGATTTTTAATTAATGTTATTTCCCTAAACCCTTTAGTACTAAACACAGGACCATTTCCCACTCACTCATCCATGTTGAACGACTGAAAGTTGATCAGCTTTTTCTCCTGCGTGTGAATCGTCCCCAACCCCTTGGCGCCCTCCTCGAGCATAGACTGTGTGGTGGTCTTCATTTCATCCTTGGCCATTGGCTCCCACAACTTGGTCTTCTTTTTGCAGGCCATCTCGACTGAGTGAGTGAGTGAACGGTGAGTTAACGATGTGAACAGGCAGTCGGAACGGAAGTGTATTTGGGGTGATTTGGCTCTGAAAGGTTTCTCAAAGTGAATTTTTTATTTCCAACCTTTGAGCTCGCCGTAATCCCCAGCGCACAAAAACAGAAATCACATCAATAAACAGCCAGCGAGCTGCAGGCAGTTGGATGCGATGCACAGCACAATGTTATGAGCGCCACAATTGAATGCACAAGCGGATTTATTGTGGGCAGAGGCAAATGGTTTCTGAATCAATAGCCGATGGAAATCAAAATCGAATAGTGGGTGGGGTCAGGAGCAGAGCTTCGGTGTGTTTAGTGGCCAACCCGGCTTCAGTGGCCAATAACAATGGCCGATTGGCTCTTTGGCGTCTCTCATAATGAGCTGCCACCTCTGTTTGCTCTTGCAGCGACATTAATACGGGCTAATTAAACAAATATTATGCACATCCCGACTACGTGGATGTGGATGTGTGTGGGTTTTGGTGGTGAGACTTGGGTGTAAAAGGCTTTGGTGAGCGGAGGTAACTGCGTGATTCACGTAATAGTTTTATTGTTTTTATTATATTAAATTTGTTGTTCTATTTAAAAACCACTATTTTTTAGGAGAGGAATAATAAACGTTTTTTATCTTCTTTTTTTTTTACGTATTTTCTGGCAAAAAAACAGGTAATGTAAATGCAAATAGTAAAAATGCAGAACCTTTTGATTTATCTATGGCATAGTGTTTTATAAAAGGTTTTTGAGTCAATTTTTTTTACTTCCTTTGTGTGAGAAGTATTTTAAAAATAAGAGTCAAAACTTAAAATAATTTTTTTGGAATCTTTTTAGACAATTAATTTTTTTTTTTTTTTTTTTTTTTTTTTTTTTTTTTTTTTTTTTTTTTTTTTTTTTTTTTAAATTTTTTTTTTTTTTTTTTTTTTTTTTTTTTTTTTTTTTATTTTTTTTTTTTTTTTTTTTTTTTTTTTTTTTTTTTTTTTTTTTTTTTTTTTTTTTTTTTTTTTTTTTTTTTTTTTTTTTTTTTTTTTTTTTTTTTTTTTTTTTTTTTTTTTTTTTTTTTTTTTTTTTTTTTTTTTTTTTTTTTTTTTTTTAAAAATTTTTTTTTTTTTTTTTTTTTTTTTTTTTTTTTATTTTTTTTTTAAAATTTTTTTTTTTTTTTAATAAAGTTTTTTAATTTTTTGGTGGTTTTAAAATGTTAAAAAATTTTTTTTTTTCCCCCCAACAACGTATAAAAAATCTTCCCCCCACAGAAGGGTTAAAAATAGGTCTTAATTAAGTAAGAAAATATAAATGCATAAAGTAAAAATGCACTAACCTTTGATATAATTATGTTATTATAAGTATATTATGTATAAAAGGGTATTGACTAAAGTTTCCTTGTTTTCTCAAACATCAAACTAATTTGTGCTATAAATAAAAAAAATCCAATTAAATTAAAATAAAAGAGTAGATTTACAAACTTAACAGAAAATGTCAGTAGTTTCGGGAAGTGGATGGTTATTAAAGAAGTAGAACGAAGCGAATACTTTTTGAAGTACCAAAGGTTTGTTAAATTACATAACAAGTTTAAAATTATTTAAAAGTAGAACTTAGATAGTATATTTTTTTTTGTTAATTATCTGTAACTAAGATTTTAAAAGTCATTATATAGGATAATCAAAACAAGTGCCAAGTGCCACACACGACCTTGTTCACTGTGGCATCTTAACGGCTTGCCGGGAGTGTTTCTATTGGCGTGCTTATGCATATCAGACAGCTTGCATCCACAGTCGACATCGGGTCGTCGATGACACCAAACCGAATGTTCAACAACATAATGCGATGACCGTCGAGGGGGGGAAAATGGGGGGAAAACGGAAGTGGTGCAGAAAATGAACGCATGGATAGGGGGTGGACAGGATGGATGGGGTATGGATGGAGTGGTCATGTGGCTCATAAATTATGGGGTAGCATTCTGCATGCGCTGCATTTTGCGGCGCATAATTTGCATTTTTAAGCATTTTCACAGTGCATTGGGCATAATTAAAAGCAACGACACCGTCCAGCTGCAATTTCGATTTCAATCCCAAATGGTAAAGCCACCGAGTAACCTTGAAAGGGGGAGAGCTGAAGCACTGAAGGACAAAATTCATAACAATATATATACATATATAATATATATAAAACAAAATTCATAAAATTATGAATTTGGAAGTTAAATGTAAATGTTTTTAAAATATTCATTTTATTTCTACCTAAATGGATAATTTTGTAATCCGTGGCAGTATTAAAATGCACTTAGACTTTCTGAATAATTTTCAAAAATTTCAAATAATAACTTATAGATTCTTTATGTTATTTCAGAATTTTTAACTTGTTAATATTAAACCCTTTTTTATCTAATAGTTACAGTCAAGATTTTTTCTATCCAAGCAAGAATGTTAAATAAAATAAAAAAAATAAACCATCTAGATGTAAGAGACTTTTTAAACCTTTTATTAATTTTAACCTATTAAAATGTATGCAAATATTTAAATTGTATAAATTGTTTATTATGAAATAAATTTGGTTTAGGAAAAACTTATCTATAAATTATTGTGTTTTACTTGGCAAAGGTGCACCTCTTAAATCCATCTGTTTTCTAATTTTAAAAGCTTATATCTCAGTGCAAAGATGTTGGCGACAGTCAAGTTTCTCACCTCAAAGTTCCCCTGGCCCCCAGTCGACTTTTACAAGGTTTTCTGGGGCAGGCAGCCATGGCGCACTTAACAAATTAATGTCAAGCCACAATAAAAGTCAACAGCTGGCTGCAACAGGGGCGAGGAAAAAGACTGTGAGAGCTGAGTGCAATGTCTTAGGTGAAAGAAGAGAAAGGGGGAGTGGCACGTGCAATGAACACAATCCGACACCCATAAGTTAAACAAATATACTGCGCACCCGCACACCCATTAAATTCCAGATGCAGATGCACAGATGTTTGGGCATCGTAAAGTCTTTGGGATGAGGGAAAGTGCACCTGCTGCTGCTGTGGTGCCAAAGACTCGGGAGTCGGGGTCTCGAGTCGAGATGCTGAATCAAATTCTCATATTAAATAATCGAATTCCTCGCATGCACATCATTTCAAATTCACGTTCGCACTTCCATCCACATCCGCATCCAGTGCACATTTATTTCACATTCGCATCCGCATTTCAGTTCGCGCTGATAAAAACTGTTTCCCAGCTCTTTGAATCCAGCATCTTAAAGCAATTTTTCTCGCCAACTCACTTTGCCCGAGATTTTGCACTTGACATATAATTTTTATGAGGCCAGGGACGTGGACAAAGGAGGCTTTATATTTTGGAATACTATTAAGAATCTGATTTTGCTGAAACCGCTTACTTAAAAAATGAGAAAGATTTTTCATTTAGCTGAATTAGAAAAGGCTGCTTATTTTAAGGCTAACGTTTTTTTAGACATGTAGACTTGTTAAGTAGTAAATAGGTAAAACTATATTTAACCACATATTGTTTCAAGCTGATTTATTGATTTAACATTTAAGTAAAAGTACAAAATATAAGGTTGTTTAAGTTTCCTGAGTTTTGAACACGATAACGTACCGACAATTTTATATAAAAATTTTGTAAGCACTTTTAAAAAAAAATTATCTGGAAAAAGCTTCTTCAAAAATATTTCCGCGACCATTAATATTTAACATTTAATAAAAAAAACTGTCATATACAAATTCCATTTAAGCCCCCTTTAAAGTAAGGAAATCTACACCCCTGCTAAAGCAGTTTCTGTATCCTTTAGGTATCCTTTATTTGCGTGTGGCAGAAACTTGTGGCACGCACGTCCGCCCCAACTTTTGATGGCTGAGGTGTGAAATTTTGCGAGCTGCACGAGGCAAATAGGCATAAAATTATTTAAAACTCGGCGCGAGACTGCACAAAAGGATGCGGCATAAATGCGTGGCAGCTTCTTTTTTACTTTACTCTTCTTTCGCACCTCTCGCAGTCTTGCACTTAATGCGCTTAAAGTGAAATATATTTTCGTTAAGTTGAGTGGGAAATGTCCATCTTCTCCTCTTCCAGTTTCTGCCAGGACTTGACGTATTCCTGATAAAAACCGGACAACATCTGTCGAGGGATATGCTCAAAGGCCACGTCCAAAGGAACTAATTCGGGCTCAGTGAGGTTCTGGAATTTAATGTAGAGAAACTGCTCCTTGAAAGTATTTTGTACCATATCCAAAATTGACTCTATTTTAAAACCTTCCTCAAAAGCGTTGACCGAGGGAATTGGCGGAAGGTTCGACAGATCTGATGTGAACTTCTTTAGGGGTTTCTTAACGGTTTGAACTAGTGTTGAATTAGTTGGTTTTGTTGTCAAGGTGCAGGTCCATTTGTTAACAGGTTTCTAAGGGGGTTAGAGTTAGTTTTTGGTGGTGGAAATATCTTTTAGGTCTACTCACATTGTCCTCTGTAAATGGAGTTTTACGCTTTCTGCCTGCTTCTTCCATTTTGTCTTTTAAAAAATTTATAGTTTTGTGTACTGTTCTGTATCTTTTGTTCTGTTCCTGTCACTGAGTGCTATAAACTGATGCTGCAATATTTTTACTCCATCAGAGTGGCACTTCATAGCCTGTTTTTCTCGGTAAATTCATGTGACTTTTGCTTCTGTTGCCTGTTTTCCAAATGAACTTCCTGCGGCCAAAACAACTTCACGGCACTTTGAGCCGGCCCGTGGCAACCGGGTCGGTTTGGATGGGTAAGGCATGGAAAAGCGGTGGAAAATGCAGTTAAATGAGCGGAAATGCAAAATTAACTCGCCACGAAAGCAAAGAGCAAACAAAGAAATTGTTGTACAACTAAAATATCCCACACACACACACATTCATTCGCAAAGCGA
The DNA here is from genome assembly GCA_018150695.1 of Drosophila oshimai. Taxonomy (NCBI): domain Eukaryota; kingdom Metazoa; phylum Arthropoda; class Insecta; order Diptera; family Drosophilidae; genus Drosophila; species Drosophila oshimai. The sequence continues at coordinate 91,533 of JAECWM010000315.1, read as the reverse complement.
AGAAAAATGAAGAGGAAATAGAGAATGAGAAAATCAAGTACCGTGGCACCAAAAAAAAAAAAAAAGGGGTAGAAAAAACGCAATTGAAAGCAAGTAAAGCGGCAGAACAGAAAAAATATATATAATAGCAGAATAAACGTTGCCACTTGGCCAAATTTAATGCAAATATTTGGCCAGCCGCAAAAGAAAATGTTGTTTTTCCAGCTGCCGACGAAAGCTTTCATTGCTCTTCACTTATATTTTCTTATAAACTAACTATGCAATACAAAGATTACAAAAATATGTGTTACTTGATTAATTTTATTGAACACCCACTGTTTTTTTTGAGAACCTACATTTTTTTAAATGCATCGTTAAAAGAAACAGGTCTTTCAAAAAAATATATATTCATTGCAAAAAGCGGTCAAAAATACAATTTTTTGGCCAAAAGACTCCCATGTCTTGGTCCAACTATTTACCGGGTGAAATTTCAGCTTTAGAGATTTTACTTACCCAAAATGGTGTAACCCTTTATCAAAAATACAATTTTGGGTCATATTGTAAAGATGCAAGATAAGCAGCCCCATAAAATATCGACTTTGTAAATCAATTCAAATTTTTCCCCTTTCATAGCAATAGTTTACTAACATGTGACTATAAATAGTAACTTGCTAAATAATTGTATTTTAATTAATATTTTAAAGCTCTTACTTAAGACTTCGCATTCAAGCGCCAATTTCCACTTCAAGCTTTACAACGAAAATGGAAAATGCTCCGTACTGGCAATCTTTTCCTGGCCATAAACCAAATTTCCACGCGCTTTTGCAAAATATATATTTCCGGGACTTTTCCACCAAATTCCCTTCCCATTCCCCTCCTCCCCTCCAAATTATCCTCCACAAAGAATTCCGCTGAGCTTGATAAATAGAAACGAGCGTTTGAGAATTGTGCATGATTTATCTCTTCTTTTGCTCGTTTAATGCCGGTCCACTGTTTATTTTCTTGCTGTGACAACGACGCACTTTTCGGGATTTTGGAAATTGTATTTAATTGTTGGGGTAACCCAAGAGGACAAGGAAGTCCTTCGGTCGGCATTTAAAATTAAACAAACATTCTGCCTCGCAATGGAACTGACAATAAAAATAGCATCAAATTTATGGCATACCGAAATTGAGAGGAGGAGGAGCAAAACGAGAATGGAAAAGGAGGAGCAAGTTGAGGACATTTCATTCTCGTGCATCGTCCTTTTATTCCAAGTCCATTTTGTCTTTGGTTTACTTTGAAAAATAACTATACACACGATTTATTTTACATTGTTTTTAATTATAAGTAAAGAACAATTTGTTCTTTTAAAACCGCTTGAACTAAATCGAACAAAATAATGTTTTTTTTGTAAGAACTATAAGTAAAGCTAATTATTAACATTATTGAGATCGAATATTGAAATAAAGTTAAGGAAAAAACAAAAAAAACAAAAATTTTCCCGTAACGTTTTTATGAAACTAATTTGTAATAACACAAGCTCTTACAAAAATACTCTATTCTCAATAAACCTTCAGTGAACCTGAAACCTTAAGTCGTAACTAAATAAAGTTGTGTTTGTAAAAGTTTAACTTTAAAGCTTTCACTTTAAGTACTTTTAAGTCCATTTAGCTGTTAAATATTTTATGTTAAACAGTACTTTATAGTTATTTAATATGTACCAAAAACGTATGTTTCAAAATATTTAAGTTTCGTGAACAAGAATTTGATGAGATATTATTTGTTTTGTGTTAAAATTAAATTTCCTCAATACTTTGACTTTTTCTGAGTGTCTTTTGGCAAGTGGCGTCTGTTAACTTGGCACTGACTTTGGCTTTTTCAGTCGCACTGACTTTGCACAATTAATGGCCACCTTCTGCTGTACCGCTCCACCCAGGAGAAGGTCCTTTCTGAAATTCCCAATTCCGCGCAATTATTGCGGCCATTGTGTGAGAACCTTTTGCCAAGTGTCTTGTGTGTCATCGTCACCGCTAAATTTAACATAATCCTTGGATGCTTCACTCCGCTCCTAGCTCCTGGAAAATTGTTGGCAGCTGACGCCACGACTTGGCCAGGATGTTACTCGAGGTCCTTTGTTAGCCCTTTTCTTCCTGCGCATAATTAATTTCACGTTCTTGCCAAAAATTATGCGACAGGATTTGTTTGGCCACGCTCCTCTTTTCCTTCTAGTCTTAAAAGTCCTTCACTTTGACTTCACTCACTGCTTTAGTCTGTTGTATTTGTTTTGCATTTTGGCAACATTTCCCAGCTTAAATCCTCAGACGGTCCGTCAAGTTGGCCAATTGTACTGCAAAGCCAGCTTAAACAACACAAAAAAAGTTACTCGAAATAATCAGTGTAAACGGCTAAGCCGTTTTAAATGCACAAAATTCCTTTGTCAAGCCGGAACAGTTGAGTTGCAGCAAAGTCAATTTCTTAAACCAGTAAAGGTTTGTTTTAATAGGTTTATTTTTAAAGCCATTTCTATAGTGTCAACAGAATTTTGCACATATTGAATATATATATTCTATTCTCTTTGTTTTGTTGAGTATTTGGCGTTCCAAATTTTTATCACATATTAAAAAACAAAGTTGAGTTCCTACAAGTGAAAAAAATATCTTATAACATAGCAATAAGTCTGTAGAAACAAACTAAATTAAATTTCGTAGCATACGCAAATTGAATTGTCAGTCAGAAATGTGGAATTCAAAATACAAACAAAATTCAAGTCAGACAAACTGCATCAAAAATGCATATTTATTGATGACCCAATGCTCAATCGTTGCACATTTCCCCGCATAAGTTTAAGCACCCCTATAAACCCCCGGAATTCACACTTGGCCATTTATAATTGTTTCGCAGCTGCAATCGATAACAATTTAAATCCATTGCTGTTGCTGTTGCTGCCAATAAACAATTATTGCAGCTACCCTATGTATATGTGTATCCCCACCAACTGGGCTCAAATGGGTTCTAGGCCATCAGCCCCATTAGCCACATAGTGGTAGTCGCATATAAGCCAACGGACATTTGGCCAGACTCTCGTTGAGCCTTTTATCTTCATAAAAACGCCGCCAGACAAAACACACATACGAATGCAGAAAGGGATGGCAGACCAAAAACAAAATTCATTGCAAAAATGTTCAAAAATTGGCGAACGAAAAATTGAGTGAAAATTCGGGGCGGAAAACGGGCAGACAATCCATCGAGGAGCACTAAATAAAGTTTGCACTGACAAAACTATTACGGAGTCGGCCCGAAAAAAAATTCACTTAGAATGTCACAGACACAAAAAATAACAACAGCCCAGCAAAAAATTGCAAAAAAAAGGAAAGTTTATCCACCCATGGAAACTCGTATTTGCAAATTCCAAAAGAGGCAATGAAATGGAATTCGAAGGGATTTTAGGGGGAAGACAAACCGAAACAGGAAATTAAAATGGAATCGTGTGTGTGCTTTGGAATTGTGCATCTTCCACATCTGAGCACGTGTATCTGTGTATCTCCACAGATACGGAGATCTGATAAGTAGGCACCCCAAACACCAGAAGGTGTTTAATTTGATAGGACCCGTGGGGAATCCAAAAGGGGAATGGAATGGTGGTCAAAAAGTTTTCGCCGTTACCTTGACTTCCAGAATTTATGTGCAAAGTTTTTCCGCGTCTGCGTGTCTGTGTGTGCGTGGCCAAATTATGCAATTTTAGCGCATAAATTTCATTGCAGGGAGGAAGCTCCAGATTCGGTCTCCAGCTCCAGTTTCAGTTTCAGCTCCGGCTTCCTCTTCCTTCCATTTCCCCCGGCAACTTTGGCCCGAAGTTCACACAACTGCGACTGTCTAATTAAAGCGTCCAGCTGCCGGGACATCTTTCCTGGCCTCCAGTCCCAGTCCTAACCTCATCCTCATTTTCATCCTCGGTAGCAGTGCAATTTAAGTGCAGCAACCAAAATAGGGAAGCCGCTTTTTATGGTTTCATAAAGGGGTATGACAGCTACAATAAAAGGGTTCTACTTAATTCATTAAAAAAATTACTATTTCGTTTAAAAAAAAATAACCATTTAAATTATAATTATGCACGAAAAAAATAAAGTAAAGTAAAAAAAAAAAATATAATTAAAGTCTTCAAAGTATAATTGCCGTAAAATCCACTTTTATTTTTTTAGTCAAACAGCCTTGATATAAATCATTTAGAGGACTGGGAATTAGGAATTGCTTAAAATTTTTACGAAACAAGCTACATTAAAAAAAAAACTCATAACAAAACTTAAGGAAAACAAATGTTGGTTAAACGTTGTTTTCCAAACCTCTCCTTAAAATTACTCCTAAAAAAGGAACCTTTCGAGTGGCCCATCAACAAACTTCGTCCAGCCAATCTGCGCAGTTATTCATACACCCTGGCAGTACATTAATCAACTCCAAGTGTATTTCATCTTCGTCTCGCGGAGAGACTTTCCGGATACCAGAATTTGGTCTTGGTCCCGCTCGTAAATATAAAAGTTGGCATCGCTCCCCGGAGACAAATCAGTTTGATTTTGATTGCATCTTTTACGGCCTTTGGCACCTTATAACTTTTTTCCGGCTCACCTGAGCGACCCGTGAATCCTGAAGTGGCGAAGAAAACGGCGACAGAGGTCCAAAAGTCCCGAAGCCCGAGGCAGATGTTGGGTTAAGTTTCTATCAGGACAATACGCTTGTCTTAATCCCAACCAGAGGCACTTGAAAAAATTAATAAAACTAGTGAAAGAAACTTTTAATAGAAATAAGCAAGCTATATTTTATCTACCTATACTTAGGCTTTAAAAAAAGGGTACCTGCAAATTTAGTTTTTATAAATTTGTTTTAGCCTGCAGTTCTTTAAAAAAGTAAGTTGCGTACCCTTAAAAGTTTTTTAAAAAATAAATATCTCCAACCACCTAAAGTTTATATATTCTTTTATATCATTTTTTCGTTTAATTGTTTAAATGTATTTGTCGTTTTAAATATATTTCCCGCTTTCCCAAATTTTTTACAAGGTCTCCAAATTGTTTTTCAGTGATATTTTCTTATTCCTTCCGCTCAGCTGCAGTTTGGCATCATTGGGCCATGTCCTGTATGTGTTTCATCATGTTTTGTCGCTCGTCCTTCACCGTTCGCCTTCTTTTACTTGCCAGGATAAGCTCGTAAAACTTTTAGTAAGCCAAAGCCAAAAGGAGCGAAGGAAAAAAATTTGACTTTGTTTATTTGTTGTTTCGCTTTTTCTGGCTTTGTTGCTTGCCGGAAGTTTTATGCGTGAGCCGAAAGGTGACCAAACGGCATAGAGAAACAAGGAAAATTAAGGGCTTTAATGAATCGTCGGGGAGTGGTTGAAAGTCCTGTAAGGAAAACAAAAAAATATATACATTTTTGAAGGAGATAGGGAAAACACCTCCAAAAAAATTGCACAAAAAAATGTCACACACAAAATGCTTTTACAATTGAAATGTCAATAATGTTTTATGACATTGCAGCGAAGAGGACCAAGGAAAACCAACCCCGCAAAATATTTTCATTTGCCTGACAAATCTTGACATGCAACAGCAATCAAAAGCGACGGCTCCGGGCCTGTCCAGGGGTGGGACACAAGGGGGGCAGTAGGGGGTTAAGGGTGCCACATTTTGTGGCCTGTCTTGCGGTGTTTGCCTGAAATTGGCCAGAAACCAGCGCAGAAAGTACAAACGATAAAAGGGACAGAGGAAATCCAATTCAAAATGCCATCAGACATTCTAATTTCATTCATTTTTCAATACAATTCCAAGGTCCGAGCCACTCACTTCCTTGTGGCCGCATAAATTGTGATTCCGATAAAGGCAAAACAGGCCAAAAACACGGAATAAACTGTGATGGGAATGGGCAGGGGAACAGTGACTACTCCTCTGACATGACTCAAATATCTGGATTACACTCGTTTCGTACAAATTGAATTTCTTCGTTTGCCTTTCTGATTTCCAAAGCTGGAGGGTTCTCATTCTGAATTCCAAAACGTTCATACTCTTGCAGGTGGGGAATTTTGTAGTCAGGATATTTGTTAAGATCTCTTGAAAACTCACACTCCATTCGGGTTTTGGTGGAGATTTTGGTTAGTTTAGGTTCCTAGTCAAGCCCAGTTGGAAAACATGGATTTCCTTGTGAAATTTAAAATTCAAAAATTGTAATTTATCTTAATAATAACTAGGATAAGGTATCTGTTATATTTTAATCAATTATAGATGTTAAAACCAGGGACCGAAAATAACTGTTATGAAGTTGAAAAAAATCATAGGCTTAAAAGTAGTCTACATAAAAAAGGAGGTCACAAAATATTTTTTTGTTGGTTTAGCGACCCATTAACAGCATAAACTTTTATTCTTGATTTTTATAATAAAAATCAAAAATAACTGTTATGCTTTGATTTTTCTTTTGACATAACAGTTATTCATGATTTTTATAATAAAAATCAAAAATAACTGTTATGCTTTGATTTTTATTTTGACATAACAGTTATTCATGATTTTTATTATAAAAATCAAAAATAAAAATCAAAATGGAATAACTTTCGAACCAAGTAAAATAAAAAAAACGGGAAATGCACTTTTAATCTACGGATCATTACCTTTCATCTGATATATATATATATATATATAAATATATATTTCAGATTTTTTTACTTATTGCTCGCTACTTATTTGTGCAGCTAGCTCAGTAGAGTTTGTGTGCTCGTCCCACCAAATATATGTAAACGTGAATGCCCAACTAATTAATGAAAAGGCACAGAATTCAGGTTAAATGGTGTTTATTTATTATATTTATAATTTCTCTTAAAAATCGGGTTGTTTATCTTGTTTAAATCTTTGTATAGCTCTCGTAGGCCTCTCGCTTGTGCCCATAAATACAGTTTTTAAATTGGCAGCCGTTCTTCTAATCTTTATACAATATATTTTTTTTAGAACAACGGAGTACCTCAACCGACTAGATCGCCCCCGTTATTTTCGCAAAGTCCATCAACGAGTCACTCCAACGTTAGCTCAGAAGATAACAATAGCCTGTTGGATACATTTTTGAACTTAGGCGTTTTTTATTTTTATTCATTTAGTTTCAGAAACATAAGTTTTTTAATTGAGTCGTCTGATAAGTTGCACCTCAAATCAGACACAATTAACTTCAGTGCAGAGAACGCCCTCTCCACACTAACCTGCGTAGCTGGTACGCAGTGAATTACTTTTGCTAACTGGTACAGTCGAGGATGAGCATACTTTTTATCTTCCCAGTACTTCATTATGTCCTCTTTTGAGCTAATGGGCTTTGGGGAATAGCTGTCAATTTCCGTCTTTGCCAGTTGAAGCTCTGGCTGAATATCTTCGTCGGACTCCTCGTCTCCAGAACACCCCTCAATGGAGTTCAAAAATGTATCCAACAGGCTATTATTATCTTCTGAGCTAACGTTAGAGTGACTCGTTGATGGACTCTGCGAAAATAACGGGGGCGATCTAGTCGGTTGAGGTACTCCGTTGTTCTAAAAAAAATATATTAATAAAATACAGAATATAAAAATCATGCTATATAACAGTGAACCTTATTGCGCACAAAATATATTTGGCATATTAATTTTTTTAGGAGGTTCTTCGCACTAAGAATATGATTCGCATTTGGAATTAAAACTCGTCGTAGCCTTGGGTCGAGATAAAGTGCAGCAAGAACAACTTCGTTTGTCATAAGCTTTTCCTCCCTTTTGGCGAGACAATTGGCAAGTATTTCGCTGTGATTATTTTTCATTGCCTTCACTACAAGTTTAGTATCCAGCCAAATTTTGTAAAAATCTCCGAGGTAAAGTTGCTCGCTTTGGAGCTTTTGAGTAGCAACAAAAATGGGATGAAGAGTTCCTAACAAAAATTCGGTGTCTGCCCACTGCAAATCGGACAGCTGCATGTTTTTGGACAGGTGCTCCTCGGAAAATTCCTTAAACTTGCAAACGCTTTGAAGCATATTGTAGGTTGAGTTCCATCTGGTTGGTACGTCTAAATAGGGTTGAGGTAGCCCGCACTTACGTATTAAAAGCCTTTAAAAAACATAAATAATGAGTAAGATATAACATATAGAATTTTTTTTGGTTACCTGTATGTTGGAGTTCTCAAAATTTTAATCAAAGCTCTTACTTTTCGGATCAGAGCGTCGCGTACTTCATCTTTTAAGAATTCTTTGACTGCCAACTGCAGCGAATGGGCGGCACATTTGATAGAAGTGATGGAATGAATGCTTATGTTCCTACCTAAATCTTCATCATAGCTGTCGTCAAGATCATGTTCATTTAACCAATCGATTGCTTTAATCATGTTAGTCCCATTATCGGTGGTCATTGTAAAAACTTGAGACTTTGCAATGGAAAAATCTTCTAAAATAGACTCGATTTCTTCACTTATATTTTTCCCGGTGTGTCTCGTTTGCAGCTCAATTATACCCAAAGTTTTTATAACAATTTGACCGTCTTTATAAAACTGTGCATTCACGCCAAGAACTCCACGGTTGTGCCTTGAAGCAATGTCAACTTTAAGGGACAGCAGGTTATGGCTTAGAAGTTTGATCAAATTTTTTTTCTCGAGGTCATATTTCTCTGCGATATGTTGCATTACATTTTTGGACGTGATGGGGTTCATTTTAAGTCCAGTGAAAATTTGGTTAGTCAGTTGTTTAAATCCAGCGGAGTCCAATATAGCGAAGGGCATATTTGCTCCTGTGACCAATTGAACGCAGGCCCCTTTTACTTCACTCTCGGAAACCATGATAGTAATTTTTTGCTTTTTTTTCGTTGGCTCAGTAGATTGAGCTTCCTGCATTTCAGATTCTAAATGTTCTTCATGAAATTCGTGCAGATGTCTTTTTTAAATTTGTTATATACGTTCCTTTAAAAGTTTTGTTGCATAATTTGCACTTGCAACCGGCTTCATTTGCTTCGAAAATAAAAAAACTCCGCACAAGAACATTGCCCTTTCTACCCATTTTGATTCTTGTCCTGAAAACAAAACCATTAGCGTTCACACAAAATTCCTTACAACAATTTTTAAAATTTTTTTTTGAATTTACCACTTTTTTTTTTTAGTTAAAAAATCAGAGACCAGCTTGTACGAAATGAATATACTCAATGAATATTTCACAACTGCCGTGATCCGAAGGCCATGTTTATATACATTAGACGCAAAGGCAACTGATGCCTTAAAAATTCACTGTAACACTTTAACAGGTAAGGGCATTGTTCTTGAGCCGTTATTCTACGTAACTGGAGAAAGTATAGTAATTCAAATCGAGTGTTTTACAACTAAGAACATTACCAAAAAAATATTGTTATTATTGACACAAATGATATATCATATGAAAGGTAATGATCCGTAGATTATAAGTGCATTTCCCGTTTATTCATATTTTACTTGGTTCGAAAGTTATTCCATTTTGATTTTTATTTTTGATTTTTATAATAAAAATCATGAATAACTGTTATGTCAAAATAAAAATCAAAGCATAACAGTTATTTTTGATTTTTATTATAAAAATCATGAATAACTGTTATGTCAAAAGAAAAATCAAAGCATAACAGTTATTTTTGATTTTTATTTTAAAAATCAGAGCTTAACTCTTAAATCATGATTTTTATTTTAAAAATCATAACTGTTACGGTCCCTGGTTAAAACAAAACAAATCTTAACCGCTTTGCTTTTTTAAATCCTATTAGAACCTTAAGCCACTTTATGAGCAAGCATAAATGTAAACGGCTTTTCCTCATGTACTCCGTTTGCATTTTCTACGTGATAATGTCTGCCTGGCTTTGGATAAAATAAATAAATAATCAAAAACCAGACACGCAGGCCAAGAAACCTAAAGAATTTTAAATTTGCATTTCAACAGGAAGTACAACTGACTTAAAGGTCATTAATTGTACCTCGATCTGGGTCTCGAGGGCGAATCAAAATTAGCAATTTCGCATTGTTTGATCGGACCGGCAGAAATTGAATTGGGCCCCCGCAAAATGATAATTAGCATCATAAAGCACGGCTCCAGTGCTCCTTGTAAACTAATTAAACCTGCAGCAGCAGCAGCCATAACATAACAATTGCCAACGCTTTTGCCCCAAATGCAATCACAAATTAATTGTGGCAATAATTGCTTTATAAATAACTGTAACTCACGGCTAGCAACTTGCTTATATGTGAGTTTGTGGCATGAACTGGTATATTATACATACATACTCACTTATAAGTGTGTATTTGAGCAGGTGCTCGAGTGTGGGTGCGGTATGCGCTAAAACATTGAAACGCTTTGTGGCAGATTAGTTAATAAGCAAGCCAAGTTGATTTAAAGCCGCAACACAAGATGTTGGCTAATACACTATAAAAACAAAATTGGTAATTAAAATAGAAAATTTCTTAATTTCGATACAGACACTGATTTAATTTATTTAATTCAACACATTTCAAAACATTTTAAATAATTGTATTATTGATTTTCGTTATTTATATAGGACTACATACGGAAAATATTAAAACAATTAACTAAAATGTATTGAAAGAGCGTTTTTAATACAAATGGAGTCAGTTTCATTTGTTATTGGTAATTATTATTGTAAAAATTAAATTATTATAATATAGAGCTATACTATTTATAAAAAGTCTTAAATTCACAGAATAAAAACAATATTACAAGTAACGATGTTTACATTTGAAGTTTTTTTTTCTGTTACAAAACAAATTTAAATAAAATGTAATTGACATTTCAACATTTGATATTTTATATATAGACAAAAAAAATAACATAAAACTGAATTTGTCCGTTCTATTAGGTCTCATGATTTTTTCTTAGTGCACAAGTAAGAGAGAGAGACAGAGAGCCACAAGAAGTGGGATAGCAAGTGGCTGGGCTAAACGCTTTTCTAATGAGGCCAACGGCGCGTATGATTGATTTAGGTAACTGTGAACGTGGGTCTGAGTGAAATCCGCTCGGGGCGGGGATTTCCATTTGCATAATTTATAATTCAATTGATTCGCACTCAAAAGACGGGATCCGACTTCAAGTTAAACGCCTTATAGCAGACAAAGGCTGCAAATGGAGTATTGAAAAGGATTAAAAATGTATGTTCCTATAAAACCCACCTGCAAATCCTACGGCCAAGGTCACTAGAAAATATTTAAAGTTTTTTCCCCGAAGGTTGTGTGTGGGTGACTCCTGCACCCTCCTGGCACAATTGGAACACACAGTTTTACATTGTGTTTGAAGTATTTGACTAAGATCCTTTGGTTGCAAACGCATCCCCACTGTAAGGTCTCCTTGTCGCGGTGTTGTCTTAGGATCCAATTCGATGTTGATATCCGTAGAGCTCCACTGGCCCTCTTTTTCCGCATTTATCAGGGGTTTCGGCCTGCTCTTCACAGCTAATGAGCAGTCGGGTAGATCCTCTATAACTGGCGATAGGGTAACAGTCACTTCGGTGGTATCATAAGCCCCTATCACTCCCACAGTCGGATCCACACTGTAATCTTTATTATTGCTATTGTGTATCTGATAAACCATAGGCTGATCGCTGGGATTGAGCAGTGTTATCAGGCGCTTTTGTAAATGCCCAAAAGGTGTCTGGAAACTCAGGCTTATAGGTGTTACAATTAGCTGGACGTCAGACATTTTGAGAGTTAAGTTCGTTTAAAAATTAAGACTTTGAACACATGAGCTACTTGGGTGATATGATGAAAACACTGGCACTATTATGCACTGAAACCATATTATTGCCAACCATAAAATAAGAGTAGGTATAATTATATTGTAATAAACAAATGTTATTGTTAATTTTTTACTAATTTATGACCTTTTTTTACGTGAGATGTACCCATATGATAAATTATAAAATGTTTTCAACCTTTGTTTAACTAAAAAATGAGCGTACCGCCAATTAAATTTTATATTCATCTATAGTGCATCGAATCCCAATATGCTATTCTATCAATCACTTTAATCAACAATTATATAACAATAACAACAAATTAAGCATTTATAGGTCACTTTAAATTGGGATCTAGACATCAGTTATCCGTTTACTCCATAACAAATAGCAATAACTTAATTCAGTGCCCCATCAGTCAAACGCCACTGTCATAATTACGCAAGATTTAAGTGGCTCACGTTATGATACTCCTCGGTCCTGGGACTTATCCTGATCCACTTGAGCTGTCCTGAGGAAGGCCGCTCATTATGTAAATTGTGTTCTCTGTGTATTTGCCACATCGATAACATTATTAGCAACAAATGTCCCTATCCTTGACTGCTGACCAATTTTGTCAGCTTTGCCAATTTGGGGCTCTACCCTCGTCTTCGTTTTTTTTCTACCAATTTTCTTCTTTTTTTGTTTTTTGGGGGATGGGGAAGTGAATGGGCTGCCTGGATTTGGAGTGCGTCCGCTGTCAACAGCATTTGTTGAACGCTTCCTGGTAGGTCCTCCGTTTTCCCGATTATATTCCACTCCATCCCGCGACTCCCCAGGACTTTTCCCATTCAGACTTATGAAGCATCGGGCATTGTTGTGCAAGGACAACCGTTGACAGCAAGTTTTTCTTTCGTTTCGTTTCGCTTCGTTTTGGATTTGGATTGGACAAAACGGTGCGTAGTTGAGCGCAGCTGCTTCAAAATATAATAAATAAATAAACATAATTTATAAGTAGCAGATTTTTTACGTCTGTGTTGGCACAAATACTTAAGCACTCCCGCTTCCACACGCCGACAAGGATCTTTTGCCCGGCACTCGAATTTATTTCATTTTTATCTCGGCAGATGAATGCGGTGCCATGTTGCGGGTATTTTTTGTTTTTTTTGCTGAGACAAAACACGATGAGATTAAGCATCTTTTTTCCTTTCACAGGATCCCTTATTTTGCGGGTTGTGTAAGTGTTAGTGTGAGTTAGAGTAAGGGTGTGAGTGTGGGTGTGCGTGACACGTCAAGTGCATTGCGTGTCCTTACGTAAGCATGACGTAGATGTTTCAATTCACTGTTTTTGCTTAAAGTTTGTTTCCTAGAGTTTTTTATCTCACTTCGGAATAACAACATAATTATGACTCAAGAATTTTTTCAAAAGGTATACTACTGTTTAGCTTCCTGCCAATATGAAAAAGAATATTATTAGTAAAATTTAAATTTGACAGTTTTCGATGAAATAAGTACATATTTTCTTAAATTCGATTTATTATTATTAATAATTGCTTATATTATATTATATTATTAATCTATGCTAGAATGAAAATGTTAGATAACTATAAAATACACCTTAAAATCACCAAATACACCTTGTTTTTCAATACCTACCTTCGGACTAATTAATGTTATTTTCAAGATGAAATCCTTGTGGTGTGACTGCCTTAATTAAATATTAGAGAGTAAATAGTGCTAAAATATTTATAAGTAAAATTAAAATTTATTAAATTTAAATAACTTGAGAGCTTTTACCTTTAAGCCAAAAAGTGAACTCGTTTTCACTTTTAGAGATCTGCCATTCACACTCACCCACTTAGCGTAACGTTACACTTTGCGTTACGTTGACCCTTCTTTGTTGTGGCTCGCGTACCCTTCACCCACTCCACACTAAAACAACTTGACCCACACTACCTCCATATTGCACTTTAGATTGTCAAAACCAAAACGGTCCCGCCCCCATATACATTTTTTGTTCTAGCTGCTGTTAAAAATACCAAGTTGAAATCAAGAACAAAGAATTTGCAGAAGGCCTGGCTAACCGGAAGTCGAAAACACAAACGTACTAAAAGCCGCACTCAGCAACAGCGCGGTATATAAAATGATATATATATGTGTATACATATACATTTATATAGGGGTGTGACGCACAAGTCCGGGACACACCCACATACTCGACTCAAGCCGAAGGGGAGCACATTCAAATGGTTCCATATTTCTTGACAATTTAGGACACCATTAGCGAAAAATTATTACTGTGCAGCCAGAAAGTGGAGTACGAGAAGTCCAAGGGAATTTTCCGGGAGAGTTGGGGGATGTGATGGAGGGACAACGGGGCTGAGGCTTAAATGGAGGAAAAAATAGGCGACAATAGGCGGGGGCGATGTCGTCCGATTTTTGGCACTGACACAAAACCCCACAGCAGCCATGAAAATGCTGAGGGAAAAAATCGAAGAGAACTCGACTCTGCACAGTGGTTGAGACAAGGGTGAAAGGTTTGTTTTTTGAGCTAAATATTTTTATAATAATCATATAAATAAATACAAAATTTTCTATCTATGTTTTGTTCAAAATCTACACAAAATTTCTCAATTTAAGGTACAAATTTAATTTTTTAAGTGAGAATGACAATCGATTAGGGATAGTTGTACAATTTTAAGGAAAATTTAAAATTTTGTTAACGAAAAACTTTGCTCCATTTTGACGGTACTGTCGCCGCCGCAGACTTTGCGGAAGAGACTGACGTATCCGAGGTCTCCGCAGGACACTCGGATAGCCTTGAGGACGCTCCACAGGGCCAGGACCAGGAGCAGCGCCATGACCTACGGCTGGTTGCCCACCACGTTTACGTTAATCCACATAAGGGCGACTACGGAGAAGTGGAGATCATCCGTTTCCTGAAAGGAATTCGAGAACTCCTTGAGAGATACATACAATTTTTACTTACAAACTCATACCAGAAGCTTGGAATCATCATGTTACTGAAGGTATTATACCGCTTGCTGATAGTCCCAAGATCCGGAACGGGCAGGTTAGACTGTGTAACGATCTTGCCGGGGTAGCTTAGCCTCGTCCAGGATCCGCTGCAACAAATTTATATTTGTCGGCGCTGCGCCAAATAAGAACACCAGGGGTTGTAGTTTTTAGCAATATAAATATATATATTATACTGCGTCCGGGTCTTTCACCTTCTTTTCACTCCACACCTAACTTAAACGGGGCACAATACGCCCTCTCTCTAACAATAGTTATAAGCCCGACTCGCCGGCCACGCCGGCTAGGTGATCACGCCGCGCTTACGCTTTGCTAAACACTCCGGGCTTCACGCACTCGGAAAAACTCCCGCTAAGCTCACGCTCCGCCAGATACTCCGGGCTACACGCACACGGATACTCCGGTTAAGCTCACGCTCCGCTCGATTTACACTCCGGGCTACAAAACCAACAGCAGATCCTGGCCGGTTAAGCCACGCCCCGCTCGATATACACTCCGGCTACACTCAAAACTCCTGCAAAGCTCACGCTCCGCCAGATACTCCGGGCTACACGCACACAGATACTCCGGTTAAGCTCACGCTCCGCTAGATATACACTCCGGGCTACACGCACTCGGAAAACTACCTCTACCTAACGCGCTGGCTATTCACCGTCGCCTGGGCACTTAAATTACTTAGTGTAAGTAGGCTGTACGCCTGCTGAGACTGGACTGGGTTTTCTCTGATCAAAGGGAATCCTCCCGACTGACTTACTGTGCTTGTGCTGCTAAGAACTGCTCTGTTCTGTGTTCTGCTGTAGTGATCCTTGGCTCGTTTAATTCGCTACACTCTTGACATGTTCCGAACCGACACACCGATCACTTTCACACCACAACAGCCCCGACGCAGTTCACCCCGCTCTTAACCCTCAATGAGCTACTTATTAGCAGCCTTGCATTAAAGTCCTCTTCTTGTGCAGCGTCTCCGCTCTGCTCTAATGTCCGCCTACAGCGGCTCTGCTCTATTCAGCAGCCGCATCAACACTCCGTTCAGCGCGTCGTTCGTGCGACGCTCAAAGATCTCCTCAAATCTCTTATAATGCGTTCCCGTTTCCACTCAACCTTTCCTACTGCGTTTTGTAAGGGATCTTATTGATTCCTTACAACTGGAAGCGGTACTTCACTTTGACCGGAATGCCCGAGATGGGCTCCAGCCGGATGAAGGGCTCGTGGTCCTCGACGTTGGGCGTGTATCCCTCGAAGTGCTCGCTCCATTGTAGTTGCTCCCGTAGAAATGCGGCATCGAGAACGCAGATGGGTCTTTATCTTTGTGAAAGAGAGATGATTTATGGGGCTTTGTTTTGGAATATTTCCCACTAAATACTTGTCGCACATTTTGAGACGTCGAATATGCCGTCGTGCAGATTGACCCCATAGCTGGAGTTCAGGCACAGGGGTGGCTTCTGGTGGGCCTGGAGCAGCGCATACCGGAAGGTTTCGAGCCCGTAGAAGCGCTCCTTTCTTTGGTAGACCAGCGGGAGGACGCGACAGGACTCGATAGCGATCACGTTCAGCGGTGTGTCCAGCTGAATGAAGGGCGGAAACTGGGAGTCGTCCAGGGCGCCGCTTACGTTGTGTTGACATGAGTCCCTGTCGTAATGCAGATGGTTTAAAAACTGCTTAGGGATGATTTCCTCGTCGTTTAAAGTATCGATGCGAAACAAGTTCTCGATTCCGCTCTCAGCTCCGATGTTCACCGAGTAGACTTCCTCCTTCTCCTTGAGGACCGGTGGGGAGAGCTTAGCTTAGTCAGGATTGATCATGGAACTAACAATCGCTTACGTTATGCAAAACGGACATCTCGGTTAATTTATAGAAAAAATGCAGCGCGAGGTCCGTGAGCCGGAAAAAGTCAACGCTCTTTGTGATGAACACGTCCTCCATCCCGAAGAATTCATCGAAGCTTAGGAACTCCAATGGACCTGTGTGCTTGAGCTTGACCGCTGCGCCGATCACAAAGTTGTTGGGAGACGTGATGGGCCAGTCGAGGACGTCAGGCGCGATGCTTTCCTCGGGCAGGAACTCCATCTTGTGGTAGCGGTGCTTTCTGTACCTCACGTGCGTCTTACTCTGGTCCAGGATCTCATTGAAGCCCACGATCCTGTACGTGATGGGTCCAATCTCCTGCATCTTCAGCTTAGTGTCGTGTCCACTTGTGAACTCCACTGCGTTTGTCACGTTAAAGACGTATGTCTTGAGTTTGCCGCTCGGAGAGTTCACCCAGCTGTCCGTGGTGGGAACTCCCTGGCGTAAGCGGCAGTGCTCCCTGGCCACCAGCACACGGTAGTCCATGCGACACAGCACGAACAGGAGGACACTCAGGGCCGAGAGGACCAGGCAGAGCACTATCTTCACCCACTGAACGGGCTTCATTTCGGATAAGTGCTAGGGACGTATGACTGATTTTCGTCCGATCGAGAGAAAACGTGCAATCCGTTTAAATCAAATTTAAAGCACTTTCGGCAATTGCTTTGCAATCACTTTTTACCAGCACCGAAAATAATTTCGATTGAATTCGGAGATGAATTAAAAGTTTTAGTTTAAAACTAAACGTACACACAACAAAACAACAAAAATTGGAGCCCCAACCTATGAAAATAGTTATTCTATCCTTAAAAATAGTTACTGCAATTATAAACACCGCTATAGGACAAAAAAGAACAAATGTGATATGAGTTACTGTTTTCGTGATAGAATTATTATTTTAATAGGTTGGAGGGATTGTAACTATTTTATTGGTCAGTTTGATTAATATAATTTTTTGTTTGAGTATATAATCGGAGAGCAGAAAGGCTATCAGAAAAACGACGGATCTCTGACCCATAACGCAATTTTAATTAGTGGTGATGATTGTAATTGCTGCAGCTGATCTTTCTAATCTTCTCCACACTTGCTATTGATTTTTTGTTTCTGTATATAATCGGAGAGCATAAAGGCTACCAGAAAAACGACGGATCTCTGGCCCAAAACGCAATTTTAATTAGTGGAGATTGTTATGGCTGCAGCTGATCTTTATAATCTTCTCTTTGCTCCGAAATTAGGTCGTAGACGAATAATCACAGCTTAGATAACAAGTTCAGAAATACACTATAAAAATAGTGCTAATTTCTTACTAATTTGTTTATTAAGTGCTAAGACTATAACCTTTTTATTGTAAAAAAAAGGAAGAGCTTCAATTGGAAAGTATTAAAAAAGGAAACAAGTAAAAGTTTGATTGTATGCAATTATGAACCACTGTGCATAGCTTGCCGCTGTTTTTTGTTGTGTTTTTGGGGAAAAGCGCGGAAAACTTATGTGGGTGCTTAAGTGAACCATTAGCGCCGCGCGTCATTAAGTTGTTTCCGCTTCGCACACTTCTCGCTCTGTTTTCCATTTCGGCTGTGGGAAAGGAAAAGGAAAAGGAAAGGGATTCGAGTCTAGGCCCAGACCAGACATACAGCACGTACTCGGGGGAGGTTTGTATTGGGGCTGTGGTGGCCACATCATTAATGGTTATGGACCCGGACCCAGAACCCAGACCCAGACCCCGACCAGACACTTTAGACACCCAAGACGGAGCTCTTTGCGCGCCTTTGCGGTTCATTGACCAGACGGGAGGCGTGTTGATTTATGCTGCTCCATTGGTAACTGGGTATCTGGGTGGTTGCCTCGTTATTTTTTTTCCAGCCTTCCTTTTTTTAAGCGCAATTAGATGGGCCAAGTCAAGTCCACACACACACACACAACCAACCAACCAACCAGTGTCAAGAGCAAAATTCAATTAAACGCAAATCGGTGCAGAAATCACACGAAACGTCAGGTAACAGTGTTGTTGGTGCTGTAGGTCCTGTTCTGGCCAGGCTAAAAGCCAACAGCCACAGGCAAACAGCACCAACACCAACGCCACGTGGAGAGCAACTCAACTGGCTATCAATGGCATTTTGCACCATGACCACCAGTGCACCAGTATAGTACACTGCAGTCCAGTTCGGTTCGGTTTCGTTCGGGTCAGTTTAGTTCAGTTCAGTTCGGAGCAGTTGAGAGCAGTTGGGAGCAGTTAGGAGCAGCAGTGAAGGCAGCTTGTGGGCCACTTTAAAAAGTAAGCTCAGTAAACAAGGACACAGCGAAAAAAATTTATACTCTGGATACCGATTTCCATAAACAAACGTGAGCTAGAGAGGCTTACCAAAATAAAATTATAAATTTGTTTTACTTAAAGTTCTTTAATTCTTTCATATTAAAGTATATGATTAGTAATCTTTTTTTTCTTTAACGTCAAGGAAGTTTTAAGCATTTAAATAATGTTTTTTTTACTTTTATTTAAAACCCCAAAATTGAGATTTGTTTAAAGCTGCAAATGTAAATCTTAGGACCCATTAATTTATTATGGTAATAATTTGTTCGCCTAATTTTTGTAAATTTATTATTGAATTTTTATATTTTAGAAGCGACACACCATCAAATAAATATTCTAAATTACATATATTGCTTGCCAGAACAAAAAAATAAAGAGAACCCTTACAAACTTGTTCGTCCAAAACAACGCTTTTTTAGCGACCTGATTAAATTGAGGCAGCATGTTTCAAACACAAGTTTCGTTCAGTGCACATACCTGAGGCTTGCAACTGGGTGCGTGCAGCAGGAGCAGCAGTTAATGGCAAATAAAACCCTCGGGCGGAGCGGGAATGGGAGCAGTTGGAGCAGAGCAGCGCGGGATCAGCAGCATGAAACTGAATCTGAAACTGAAGCTGCCTGACGACCCGACAGCCATTACGGGTTAAATGGATTTGATGAGCGTTTATGTGCAGTGGTGGCGTTTGCATGTTCTAATTATGACAAAGGGCCTCCCATCCAGCCACCACCCACCATTTACCACCCAGTGACCCCTGCCCCTTGTCTTTGTCTTGCTGCCCGTTCATGTCAGCTATTCAGCTATGTGAGTGCCAGTTGCACCTTGCAGCGTGTTATGTAAATGTTTGCGTTTATCGCCGTTCAACGAGCTAAGCGCAAATTAAATTTGATATTAACTGGGCGGGGAGGAAATGTGGCAGCCACAAGCCAGGGGAATGCATTTATTAGCCAGAGAGAATGTTTTAGCGAATAAGTACGGACTGCTTATTAACAATTCACTTTCAATTATGTAAGCATTAATTTGTGCAAGCTGGGAATTTGCAGTTGGAGTAAATTAAATTAATTTTAGTTCTCTTGTTCATAACATTTCTTACCACAATTTCAACATAAACAAAAGTAAATGTGTGGTTAAACAGATATTAAGACGGTTAGTTAATTTTTTAAGAATGTTTTAGTTAGCAATTATTTAACATAAATCTAAAAACACCAGAGATATTTTGTTGTAACAAAAAATTGTATTTAGCTGCAAATGTTTTAGTTATTAATAAGTTAATTATAAATTTCCTGGGTCTCTTACGCATTGCAACAAACATAAAAAAAAAGTTTTTATGAAAGCGTTTTAGAACTACCGGTTTGTTTAGTTTGCAAACAAAATAAAAAATACTACATTTATTTTTTAAGAAGATCAAAGTATTGCTTAATAACAAATCATTTTTAATATAAATCTCCACCAAAAGTTAAAGAAAATTTTAAACCCCATATAAAAATCCGTTTATAAACCTCCCGAGGGCCACTGAAAATTGCCTTGGAAATGCGTACATATAAAGTTATTACTGTTTGTATCTTAGCCGTATTTCTTCAGCACCGCATTCAGCCTGCCCGCCCAGCCAATTGGCTTATCGGACATCCGCCTTTGGGTCACGCCCCTTTGCAAACCGAATTTGCATGTTTATTGTGCGGTGGCTTTATGGCTGTAATAGCAATAATTAAGGCTTATTTACAAGCTCACAATGCCCTGGTATTGCGATGGCGACAACAATTAGAGCGCCCTCGCCACGAGGATAACGAGAACAAGGACAACAACTGCAGGAGGGAGCCACTACTACAGGTAACAGCAGCTGGCTAAAAGGTCCTTCCATCCGCATGTGTGTCCTGCTCCCCGTGTCCGTGTGTCCTACGTCTCCTGTGTCCCTTGTCCTGTGCAAGTGTGTGGTCATTTGACGGCTCATATTGGTAATTATTTGCACATTGGGACAGGGATAACACACACGGAGCCCAGCCCAGCCCAGAAGTGGAGATGCGGAAGGACGAGGTGTTCAGGGACAGTCGAACGCTTTGATTAGCCACCTCCCACCCTCTCAACAACCCACTCAACCACCCACTCAACCACCCGACAGCAACACAATCAACGGCTGCAAAGGAAACAAGAACTGCATGCCAATGCAATGCACTTGATCGAAAGGTCTGACACAGAAAATAATATCAATGATTTTTACTATATTTTATTGTTTTTGAAATTTCTTTTGCAATTTAAATCTCTAATTAAAAAAATTAATATGAATAACATTTTAATAATTTAATAATTCAAAAATAAAAAATGTATGATTCTAAATTTAAATTTTTTTAATCTACAATTTCATATACTTTATTATAATAACTTCAAGTACTTTATTGTCAAGGATAGCAGACATAACTAAAAAATTAAAGTTGCTTTGATACTTTTCAACCTTGTGTTTCTTTTTTAAATTTAAAAACAGCTTTACACTCTATATTTTTTTTAAATCATGTGAGTTGTTAATATTCTAAATTCAATAAAAAGAAATCTAGGAGTCAGAGATTTAATTTTTCTATGTGCAGCTTTTAGCTTTCAGCTTGCAGCTCTCAGCTCTTGAGCGCTTTTAGCTGGCAAATGAAATGAAATGCTTCCCGAATAGCCGATTGAGCTGAAGCAATTTGGTTTATATCCTTTATGCGCGCCAAACACAAACATTTTGCACGTAAAGGCAATAAACTTGCACATGTCCTTTGTGTGTGAAACGCAGGTGAGGAGCTAAGGAGCTGGCATTGAAATCGAGAAGTATTCTGCTTGAGAGAGAAGGACCTCCACTTCCACTGCCACTTACGCTTCTAGCGAAGCTGGCAGGAAGCTCTATGCCAATGACGATATCATTTCAAATTGTTTTCAATCAAATGTGACTTGCATCTGTAATTTGTATGCAAACGAGTAACGAGTTGCCTTCCCGATTTCCCCACTTCCCTACCGCTTTTCCCCTCCACAAGCCCATCAAACTGATTTGTGATTGACATGCTGGGAATGCTGCGGAAATGGTTTAAAAATAAAAAAAAACGCTGACGCAGTGGCTGCCACCGGAAAATAAACTGCCTCTGGGGCAAACTCTTCGGGGCAGGCCAGTTGATTAGGTTTTGATCGTGTCTTGGCGGTGCGATGGCATGGAAATTGATTGTGGCTCGGGGAAATAAGGAAACAGAAACCGTCTTCACTGTCTAGCGAGGTAACTATCATGTCATGATCCATATTGATTATTGATTTCGATTTTTGTCAAGAACGGAAGGCCACATTTTGAATACCGATCTCTATTTGAAACTTACTTACGCGTTATATACGTAAGCTAAGAAGCACTCATTTTAAAATATGTTTTATTATTATATCTATAAAGTTCTTTATTCACGATTTTAGCGAACTCGAAGTCAAGCAAAACAAAGCAAGGAAAATAGAAGAAAAACACCCAATGAAAAACTTTAAAATCTTACAATATCTTTTAACTATTATTATTAATAACAAAGAAACTCAATGAAACTTTAACCTGCCTTACTCCTCCATTTCCTTGAATATTTTTACTTGCATGTCCATTTGTCTGTCTCTGTTTTAATGTTAATTAAATTATAATGCGCGTGTTAATTACTTAATGAAGCGAATTGTTGCATTCGTTGTCCATTATGCACGCTGCATGTCAGTGGCAGCTCCACTCGATTGTGCACTGACCGATGACAGCCACAAAGGACGTCTTCATCAGCGACATTATCATTTACCTCCTGTGAACTTTAACCCAGCCACGTTGCCCACATTTTGTGCCCCCTCATCAGCGCCTTTGCCCTCGGCTGCTTTCTTGGCCCGCCTTTTGTCTGTCTGGGGGCCATTAGGATAGGAAGGATATACTGGCTATACTGGCAGGACTCGCCGCTCATTAAAAACCCCAAGAAAAGCCAGCGGATGGGAAAAAAGGAAAAGGTACAGGTCGTTGAGGCGTATGATGAGGAAGCAAAGATGTTAAAAATAATATAATTTTCTAGGAAAATAGCCTCTTTGTCTTCGGTCATTGTTTAGTCCTTACTGAAGATGGGATTTTCTATTTTAAATCAACATTTGTTTTACTTTGAGTTGGGCCTAAATATTTTTCGTACCTTGTATTTTTTAGTACTGTTTATTTAACATAAATTTAACTTAATTTGTTTAAATATGAGGGCTCCTTATGAAAAATACTTAACTATTTTAATCAAAATAATATTTATTCTTGTTCTCTCTTTGATCCTAGGAATTTGTGCTCCTTAAAAGCTTTGTATAAGCTTGTTTTAAATGTCCCAAAATATATTTTAAATATAATTTTAGATGTAAATGTAATGTAAACTAATTTCAAATATTATTTAAACTTTTTTTTTCATATTTTCCACTTTTCCAGCCAAATATACCCTAAGCGTCTAACTAAAAAAAAGCTAACGCGTGCGTAAAATTGCATTAATGTTATTATGGGAAAAAAGGACACTTTGCGAGAAAGGCTTAATTCCTGGCACCGCTGTTGCTTTTTGTGCGCCTTGTTGTTGCGGTTGGCAAGCAATTGGGATAAAGTGAAATGTACTTAAGACCAAAGGCAACCATTTTTATTTTCCTCTTGTCATTGAGTGAAGGAGTCCCGAAATCAAATCGCTATCCTTTCTTCTCAGGAAGTTTTTCCTTTATTTTATTTTAAGAGAAAACAAGGAAAAAAAGGTATAAGGGTTAATTTCCTTGTTGTGGAAATTCCAGTGTTTCCCTCTTTAAGTCTTTAAAAGAAGGTGTGTTTTTTTGCTAAAATATGGATATCATAATTCAGACAAACACACACAGGAGCAAACACGGATTGAGCCGTTTATCAGTGGAGGTTAGAGGTTTTTTTGGGGCTTCGGCTTCAGGGTTTTCCACCTAAGAGCTTACACATGTGAGTTGCAGAGCTGAAGAGCCTGCGGAAATCTACTCGCTTTGTTGATTTAGTTTGCACTTGTTGCGTGGCTAACAAATTGTTATCCTTTATTTATGGCGGATTTCGTCGCCATTTTCGCTCCTGGGGCTCCTGCTCCTTTTTCTGCTCCTGATTCTGCTTCAGCCCCCCAAAAAAAAGTGGCAACAAGGCGCTAAGCGCATTAGCAGACTCCCAGGGAGTCACACACTCCTGTGTGTCCTTGTGTGCCGGGGTTATTTATTGGAAGTGTGCCGAGTGCGGTGACAATGCGCTAATGTGCGGCACACGCTGGGCATAAATTCCGTTCTTATTTTTGGTGCATTGTCGAAAGAACTTCCGGCTGTCAACTTTAAAGAGCTCTTTTCAACTTTGAAAGTTGTTTTTGGTCTCCCCAATAGCCTTTAGCGGTCGACTTAAATAACGCTGACCTTCGACCTTCTTAATATAATGTGAAAATAAATTATTCCTATTTTTATTTACTTTATACATTATATTTGTTTAATATACATATTTAAAGGTTTAAATTATTTAAAATTTTGTAAGCCCGAATTCCTTAAATGAATTGTAGTTACTTAGTTTAAATAATTCCATAATTTAAGGCAGAACACCACTTTCTTGTAAACCAGAAATAACCAATTTTTAGATATTTACAAATGAAAATGTTTTACCATTTGTGTTTATTTATTATTAATTATAA
This sequence comes from Drosophila oshimai, assembly GCA_018150695.1. Classification (NCBI taxonomy): domain Eukaryota; kingdom Metazoa; phylum Arthropoda; class Insecta; order Diptera; family Drosophilidae; genus Drosophila; species Drosophila oshimai. Next base: position 67,031 of record JAECWM010000315.1, on the reverse strand, counting down.
TTACCTTTATAGTGGTAAAACTTAAAATATAAAGAGAATACTTTTATACATATATATTTTTTGGCTATGTGAAAACTTTATTATAACACCCAAGTAAGTTTATAACTTAAACCACATGAGGACCATGAAAAGGCCACTTTCTTGAAAGAATCTCCACCAGGTCAGTAAAGATTTTGGTAATTATTTAAGTCGTAAGACAAGACGGCAAATATGTTTTTTTGAGCAGTGCAAACTACGCTCAACATGTGGCAGCTGCGGCACGCACAGCCAGTTGAATGGGGAATCGCATACAGGACATATAAACTCCTTCGCTTTTATGGCAATTGCGTTAAAAACACGCACGATGGGGCAGCGTGGGTTAAGCGGACAACGTGTCGTATGCGCGATGTGCGCTCAAATCAAATGAAGCGCAGTTGACGGCTACATTGCACTGCAAGTGTCGTTGTCCCTGTGTGTGTGTGACATTGCAACGTGACGAGAGTGAGAAAACATCGAGGATGGAGGGGATTTCAAGGTGCAACAGACAGATGACAGGATGCAGCTTACCAAATGCGTGGTAATTTACCATTTAAATGCTGACGAGTAGAAGCTACCGAAAAATGCACAAGAAATTTTCAATTTAGAAATTTTAATAAAAAGCCCATAAATTACCAAGAAATTCACAAATTAAAATAACAGCCAGCACTTGCGTATGATTAAAGAGAAAATTTAATAGAAAAAAACGTTGACAGCCAGCAATTAATAAACATGTATCGCATTTCATGTGGAAAGCAAAACTAATTAATTGCTGTGGTCAGAGGCCTTTATGATTTTAATTCACACACTTTTGCTTAACAAATAGCCAGGAAAATGGTTTTATTGCCAGCTCAAAACCCTCCCATAAATAAATATGTGCCCATAAAAGGGGGCTTCAAATGGTTTTCCGTCATTTTGTGAGCAGTCACATCCATCAAGTGTCAGGCGACAAAACTGATTCGCGTGTGTTAGTTTCGGATTACTCAAAAAAAATCACATAAAAACAGCAGAACGGCAGGACAGCAATAATAGCCGGGATATTGACATCGACAGCAATTTTTGCTAGTCAAATAAATGAATTGAATTGTTGTTTACCGTTCGTGTTATTTGGAAATGGCATGGAATTGCATTTTCGAAAACGCTTTTCCAACTTGACAGCCGGAGATGCATCGCGAACATAATTGCTGTGTACATAAAGCGATTGTCAAGCGGAAGTTGAATGCAGGCATAGCATAAATATAACAATTAAACCGGATATACTATAATTTGCGTTTTTCTGTAAATTAAAACATACTTTTAGTGGTTAAGCCAGTTATGCGGTTTTGAATTTCTGATTAAAAGGCTATTTCTAAATAATTAACTTTTTATTAAACTGGATTAGGCGCAAAAGCAAATTAATTCTTTGGTGTCTGCATATACTGTTCACTTTTTATGTATGAATTAATTTCATAACTCAATCAACCCCTTTTTTATGTGCCTCGTTAAAAAACGTGTTATAAATTAAATCGACCATTTGGTATTGGGTTCTGGTATGCAAATTCACTTGAACGGAAAATATTTCGCAATTAAATATTTAAAATGCAAGTGCGCTGTCATATTTTGTGCCCATTTCAATTTGGCTTGCTTGTTGTGCGCGCTTCCATGTACTATTATTTTTTGCGCTGCTCCCATTTCAGCGCTTGCGAATCAAATTGAGGCTACCAACTGTCGGTAATTTGCATATTTGAGCTGGAAATTGTCAGCCAACGAAGTGGGCTTAAGTCCCACTCACACACAGGACCTACTCTGCGGCTGATTGAAGGAGTCTAAACTGGGCTTTCAGAGGGAGAGGGGCGTGGCTGGTAAATTCATGCGACTCAAAATTGATTTATTATGCGGTAATTGTTTTGGCCCACTTCGGAGTCTGCATTCACAATGGGTTTCTAGGACTAATAATACATTTAACTGCTCGAGCATTAATAAGTAACTAGAAAAGCAATTGCCATCGGAAAATGGGAACAATTGGCTAAAGACTTTGGCTCAGATACCAAATTGCAGCCATCATTAGGGTTTCTTTTATCAATAACTATATATTGCCTCAACAGCTCTCAGAAACATATAAACCATCATTAAAAACATTGATATTTTAACAAATAGAGCATAATTACTAAAACATGGCACACAAATCTAGAAAATCAATGGTTCTCTTATTTGGTTTACAAATTATTTCTAATGGTAAATCAAAAGTTCTTTTTTTTTGTCAATGTTCTATTTGCACGATATTTAATAAATATTATTTATCATTAAATTTTAAAAATAAATATTGCAAATTTTTGAGTTTAAAAGAATAGTTTACAAGCTCCAATTAAATTAATAATAGGTATCAACCACCTTCACAGGTCTGATGGAAGTGGGTTTGCAGCTCCACTTTCCAGTCCAACTTTATTTCGGTTTTCGGATCGTTCTTCTTTTTGATCCTTTCGGTAAACGCGAGACTCGGGGCAGCCTGCAGCTTCTGCTCGGAGACCTTCATGTTGTCCAGCACCTTGATCTTTGGCAAATGGCACAGAACGCAGGCCCAAAAGGAGTTGCCAGCAGTAATAGAACATTGATTTTTCATCAGCTCATGAATCTAAGCGAGTGGTACCCCGCCAGGTGGTCGATCCTTTTTAAGGGGGGACATCTGAGTAACTGGGAAAAAAAAGCGGATTTTCTGGAATTTTTTTTGGGCCACATGAAAAAGCCAATCGAAAATTTTTAAAGTAGGTCTTATAATATTAGATGTGAAGTACAAAATAATTTTTTTTTGAATAAATCGAAAACAAAATGGCGGCTGTGCAGCATTTCTTCGTAGGCCCTTTTTCGTTGAAGGGGGTCCATTGCTGGTAAGCTAACGTCCTTAATTTTTGATCTAGAACAAAAAATGAAGGTTGGTTAGTTTCTTTACATCAACAGCTATCGACACTCGTAGGATTTTTGCGATATATTGATTTTTTACAAAATGGTGAGTGATTGAAAAAAAAAGTTAACGTTTTCACGAATAAAAAAGCCACAAAATTGTTGATAAAAAAAAAATATATAAAAAAAAAATCCTACGAGTGTCGATAGACAAAGGTATTTTGAATATACTGTCAAAATTTCAGATCGATCGGTTAAGATTTGTTCGAGTTATGTTACCGGCCAACTCAAAAAAAGTGGTTTCGAGAAAAACGCGTTTAAACACAAAAGGTTCCATGGGATATACCTGTGAGGCATCGCCGCAGAATGGAAAATTTCGACAAAAAGACACTTTTGCCGGACTCTATCTTTTGGTATGTTATTTTTAAGACCATAAAGAATTATTTAAGCGAAAAAATTTTTTTTTTCAGATGTCCCCCCTTAAGCTGAATATATCGTTCTTCCGCAGACAGAGCTCCTTCCGCTGATGGCAGTTTCTCAGACTGCTCAGTGAGCGGTTGTCGCAAAAAGCCAGCACCTCCAGGGGTTGTATTTCCATGCAGACGCTAATGTCCTCCAAGTCGCTGCCGAACACGTTCAGTCCGATCACGCATCGCTCTTTGGAAAATTGTTGTTGTCTCTCGCTGAATCGCGAGTAAGGGCAACCGCAAATTCTTCAGAAGAAGATGGCCCACATAGGTTCTTTACTTCTTAACTCACTGATAACAAAGTAAAAATTGAAACCGCGAATTCTTCAGAAGAGGATGGCCCACATAGGGATGCATAATATTCAATATCGGGCTCATACTGGAATGCTAGACGCAGGAATGTATCAGATATGAATGCTCGATTTACCTGTTGTCGTTGTTGGTCATTTGTTCTGCGTCTATTGACTGTAAAACGGCGTGATTGTCGTTGCTGTAATCTTCTGCCTTCATTGCGTTCAGCTCGTGTACCTTCTGGCTCTTCTTGACGCAATTGCGCCATTCCTACACGTGTATCAGTATTTCGTTGCTGAATTACTTGAATTACGGGTCAAATTGGCCCCTTTCCTTTTTGTTGGCATTGCTCACTTTTTGATCACATATTGCTCACTTTTTGAGCAACAAAACACACATAAATAGAATTAATGCCGCACATGAAAGTCAGAGCATGCTGTATATATTCTTGATAAAAACTCAATAATAACATAGGAAAATTTAAACGGCGAATTCTTCAGAAGAGGATGGCCCACATAGGGATGAAAAGTAGATGTTGGCCGATTCTCAGACCTACTCAATACGCTCAAAAATTTCATGAGAATCGGTCAAGCCGTTTCGAAGGAGTTCTTTGTTTAACACTGGACACGAGAATTTTATATATTAGACTTCGTATATGGGGCATTCCACGCAAAATCCGCCACCAACATTTGTTTTTCCAAAAAATTTTTTTTTTTCGTTACAGCAGCCAAAAATATTAGATACGTATTTTTTTGTTTAAATGTATTACGCGGAGTTTTCGAAAAAAAATTTTTTGAAGTTTAACTAATTTAAAAAAGTTGACATTTTCAATCGCTTTTTACTCCAATATGGAATGAAGTTACAAAAACTTACCCCAAATATGAAATTTTCGCCTTTCTGAGCACTTTTGACAGAAATATACGAAAATTCAATTTTCGAATTTTTCGACCAAAAAAAAGTACATTTTTGAAAAAAAATTGAAATTTTTCAAATTTGGACATGATTTTTTTTTTTTTTTTTTTAATGAGCTGCCTAAACATTTTTCTAAATGCTGTCCAAATTTGCGGATGGAGATCTCAGTACTTTTCGAGTTATGAATTTTTTAGTCGCGGCTCGCGCGCGCGGAGCTTACGCAGCGGCGCGTCCGATACGTTCGGACTCGCACCGACCCAACCATCACTTACTCCGCGCGCGCGAGCGACGACTAAAAAATTCATAACTCGAAAAGTACTGAGATCTCCATCCGCAAATTTGGACAGCATTTGGAAAAATGTTTAGGCAACTCATAAAAAAAAAAAAAAAAAAAAAAAAATCACTTCGCTCTGTACTTTCAAAGTGAACGGCCGTGTTTTTTTTCTGCGCTCCGATTTTTTATTTGTTTGTTGAGTAAACCCAACGGTGGGAATATAAAAAACATATAAATCCCCTTCTTAATTTTTAAACTTTTATATTCCGTTCGCTTCGCGAGTGAAATCTGTTCTATTCTGTGCATAACATCGAATTAACAATTTAAACTTTTAGTTTCTCTTGTGTTTTTTGTTGTTGCGTTTCTATATTGTCTTGCTTTTGTGCTTTATTCTTCCCACGCAGAGTTAATCGTTGTTGGTGTTTTTGCATGCACATCAATTGCATTGCACTGCGCTCTCTAACTCTCTCGCTCTTTATTGTCTTTCTTTTGTGCTTTATTCGTCCCACGCAGAGTTAATCGTTGTTGGTGTTTTTGCATGCACATCAATTGCATTGCACTGCGCTCTCTAACTCTCTCGCTCTTTATCTCGCTCTCTATTTCGAAGCTCCTAAGCGGGCATTTATCTGTGCTCTTACGGTACTTTTAGCGGCCGGCTTACAAGGTTCGATTTAATTTTCATTTGGTACAGTGGTCCGATTAGTCAAAATTATGGACACATTTTTTGTCTGTGTTAATAAAAAATGCCAGCAGGCAATCAAGGCTGACCAGCCTAAAATGACTTGTTGGCTATGTGAAAAAATGGTGCACACCAAGTGCGCTGGTTTCACTGGCCGAACAAGTGATGACCTAAGTAAGGGTAAAAATTTGCAGTTTTGTTGTGACGCCTGTCTCGAGGTTGCGAACGAGATGAAATTGTTCATGCGCCAAACTAAAGGCGGCTTGAAGGGGCTGATCACCTGTTTTGCCGGAGCTAGAGATAGTTTTCGCAAGGCAGATGATCTGCTCCAAGCTCTGGACACTCAATTTAATAGTATAAAACTATTAGAGGAGTCTCCAAAGCGCAAAAAAGCCGCTGGTGGTAGGCCAAAGGGGAACACCCCGCAGCCTCCGTCAGGTGACCAGCAGAGCACTCCCGTGGATCAGCAGCCGAACTCAGCAACCGCTCAAATGTTGCTAAGATCGGCAGCCAAAAAAGATTCGGAGCCCGATCAATCCACAGCGGAGTGTATGCAAATAGGCGATCCTGAAAATTCCGATTTGTCCGTAGTGGTTTCACAGTTGGTGAATCCACCAAACCTAGTTAACACACCGCCACAAGGGAATATTGAGTCCGGACTACCGGGCAAAGGTGGTTCTGCAGACGCACAACCTGCACCACCTAAAGCTCTTTCAGTGGTTCCACTAAAGAAACAAATATTTGTTTCTCGGCTTTCCCCTGATCAAACATCTTCTGATGTACTGTCTTATATACAAGACAATTCAAAAGCCGAAAACGTTAAGGTGGAAAAATTCAACTTCTCTTATGCTAGGGATATTTCATCTTTCAAGATCACTGTCCCACCCGAGTACTTTGCTACCATAAGCTCTGCCAAATTTTGGCCGGACAATTTGGTGGTAAAGGAGTTCGAAGCTAAGAAAAAAAGAAAGGCCCCACGGGAATAAGACTTCCCAGTCGTGGCCAGACCATTGTGCCATCTTCCTCTTCTACTTCTTCTTCAAAAAACTAACTAAAAACCTCCTTCTTTCCTATCAAAATGCAAGAGGCTTGCGTAGCAAGCTAACTAAATTGTATTCTGATAGCTTTTCATTTGCATCCCATGTTATTGTGTTTACAGAAACCTGGTTAAAGCCGGAGATTCTTAGCTCCGAAGTTTTTCCCGGTAAGTACACAGTATATAGGCTTGACCGTCTTTCCAAACGGGGAGGTGGAGTCTTAATTGCCGTGGACTCCAACCTTACGTCGGAAGAGGTACGTTTTGAGGAATTTAATAATATTGAATTTATTTGTATAAAGCTGTCCCTTCCGGGAAAGTTTATTTATATCACTTGCTCTTATATTCCGCCGTCTTCTGAACTCCAAGAGTACTTAAATCATCTTTCTGTTATACAGTCCGTTTCAAATAGGCTGTCCGATAGGGATCAGTTATTAGTTCTAGGTGATTTTAACATACCTGGAGCTATGTGGTCCACAGACGAAAAATCAAATGTTTTACTACCTATTGCACAACATGACTTTACTGACGGCTTGCTTGACATATCTTTGAGTCAAGTAAACCATGTTCGAAACTCACTAGGCCGCTTACTAGATTTGTGCTTTGTCTCAAATCCTGAAGGCGTGTTTCTATCCAGGGTTCCACCACTTACGCAACCTGAGGATCCATATCATCCTACTTTCGATGTGACAGTTGACACGGGTATCGTGATAGAAGAAAAATCAGAAAGGTCAACTAAACGAATACATTGTTTTCGTAAGGCAGACTTTTCTAGGCTTAATAATTTTATATCTGGCTTCAATTGGTCCGATCTCTACTCATGCAATAATATGGCTGATGCCATAAATATTTTCTATACTGCAATTAAATCATTTTTTAATTCTTGTGTTCCGATGTACTATCCGGCTATCTCCAGTAAACCACCTTGGTTTAGTAAAGAGTTGTCACACCTAAGAAATGTTAAGTCCAGACTTTATAGGAAATATAAATACTCCGGTTCTCAATCTGTTTTTTCAAAATATCTAAGTGCTCGGTCAACATTTACCGTGCTTAACGCGCAGTGCTATAAAAATTATTTAAATCGTTGTAAGGTCCAGTTCTCGCAGGACCCGAAACAGTTTTATAACTTTGTTAACACCAAGCGTAAATCTACTTCTTATCCTTCCTCGCTTTATTTTGAAAACATGACGGCAACCACAGATCAGGCTATAGCCGATCTTTATGCCCAGTTTTTTCAAACAACTTATACTACTTCCGCACATCCAATAGAGCCTTATTCTTACACCATGTTCACGTCGAACCTTATATTCAGTCCTATTATAAACGAAAGCTCTTTGTTTTTGGATCTTCAACGTGTTAAGCCTGTTTACTCTCCAGGTCCCGACGGAATTCCTGGCTGCGTGCTTAGGAATTGCGCGGAAGCCTTATGCAAACCCCTTCTCAAATTGTTCACCTTATCTTTAGAAACCTCCCAATTTCCCCTTATTTGGAAGGAGTCATTTGTTATTCCTCTCCACAAAAAAGGTAACAAATTGGATGCCAGCAATTATAGAGGTATCTCTAAGTTGTCGGCTATCCCCAAACTTTTCGAAAATGTCATTACTCCTCATTTGCAGCACCTTTGTAGGTCAGTAATATCTCCGTGTCAACACGGATTTATGCAAAAGAAGATCAACAACTACTAACCTTTTGGAGCTCACCTCATTCGTGATAAAGGGCTTTAAAAGTAGCTTTCAAACAGATGTCATTTACACTGACTTTAGTAAAGCATTTGACTCTGTAAATCACTCACTTTTAGTTCGGAAACTTGACTTGTTAGGGTTTCCAATTGATCTTCTTAGATGGATTTTAAGTTATCTGAGTGGCAGGACACAAAGAGTCCTTTTTAAAAATTCTCTTTCTGGTCTTCTCCGAGTTACCTCCGGCGTCCCACAAGGGAGTCACCTTGGTCCGCTTCTTTTTACTTTATTTATTAACGACCTTCCATTAATTATAAATCATTCTCGCGTACTTATGTACGCAGATGATGTTAAGTTATGCCTGCAGTATAAGGATATTTCCAGCCATTCTGACTTACAATCCGATCTAAATAATTTTCAAAACTGGTGCCGTGATAATTTACTAAATTTAAACGGGTCTAAGTGCAAGCTGATGACTTTTTGCCGAGTCAATCCAAAACTTGCAACTTACTCACTAAGTGGGAAATCTTTGGATAGAATAACTATGGTTGACGATCTTGGCGTCCTTTTGGACCAAAAACTTAAGTTTACTGATCACATTTCGTCCATGGTTAATAAAGCCAGGGGAGTGCTTGGTTTCATTAAAAGATGGTCGAAGGAATTTGACGATCCCTACGTCACTAAAACGTTATTTACTTCGCTAGTCCGTCCGATTCTAGAGTATGGGTCTCCCGTCTGGAGTCCCCAATACGGAGTTCATATAGATCGCATTGAATCTGTACAGAAAAACTTTTTAATTTTTGCTTTACGGCGCCTCAACTGGGATGCAAACCTTAACTTACCTTCTTATTCTAGCAGATTACTTTTAATTAATTTACCCTCCCTAGCTAACCGTAGAACGATGCTTGGTACTATTTTTATTTATAATCTTATTCGTGGTGATATTGACAGTGCCGACTTGGTAGGTCGGCTTAACTTTTCTGTGCCAAGTAGATTAACTAGAAATTATATACCCTTAATATTAAACCATTGTAGATCTAACTATGACTTGCATGAGCCTTTCAGAGTATTATGTTCTGACTATAATAGACTTTATCCTATAATCTCAAATTCTGACTCTCTGCCGCTCTTAAAACGACTTATACTAACTTCGTTAGCACAAAATTAGATCCTACTTTTCCTCGGACTTTTGCCTATCTTTTCATAACTCGCGTCTATCCTCTCGCGAATCGTGCCGTACGATACACGGCTGCGCCCCCCGGTCGGTTGGGCGGGTAAGTGGGCCGTGGGACTACGCGCGAATGTAAAAAAAAAAAAAAAAAAAAATAAAAAAAATGTCCAAATTTGAAAAATTTCAATTTTTTTTCAAAAATGTACTTTTTTTTGGTCGAAAAACTCGAAAATTGAATTTTCGTATATTTCTGTCAAAAGTGCTCAGAAAGGCGAAAATTTCATATTTGGGGTAAGTTTTTGTAACTTCATTCCATATTGGAGTAAAAAGCGATTGAAAATGTCAACTTTTTTAAATTAGTGAAACTTCAAAAAATTTTTTTTCGAAAACTCCGCATAATACATTCAAACAAAAAAAATACGTATCTAATATTTTTGGCTGCTGTAACGAAAAAAAAAAGTTTTTTGGAAAAACAAATTTTGGTGGCCGATTTTGCGTGGAATGCCCCATATATTTTTTTCCCCTATCAATTATTCGACGACAAAAGCCTCCAGTCAATCCATTTTGTAAATAATTTAAATAGGATCCCAGCTGTAAGTCATATTGACTTATAATAGCAGCCTCTTTGCAGGAGACACCTTCTTGAATGTACTTCTGGGAAATCCCGCAAGCTGCTTAGCCATCCCTCATTAAATGCTGAACAAAGTGGGCTTCTTATCCCTTATCCGGACTTATCCTTGGCGAGTCCTGGCTGCTAAATGGCCAACAATTATGCACAGACAACGTGAATTTCAATGATTTCATTGTGTGGCTTTTCATTTGGAATTTATTGCTCGAAGGGCATGCGATGGGGTTGTGTGAGTTGTGGGAATTTGGTTTAGCGGAGTGCAAAAAGTTGCAGACTCTGCTGGCGGAAAATCAACATGAAAATAAAGTTTTATATTTATTATTTAAAATGGTTGTGTGTGTAATTCTGTGAGTGTCGACTGGCACTGGAAAATTAAATCGTTTCCATAAGCCCGCTTCGAGGAAAACTCAACTCAGCGGGAGCGGCATTAAAGTTTTATTAATGAAGTGCTCGCTTTAAGCAAACACTTTGGCGACACAAGCCCTTCGGGGAAATGGGGAAATGCGAAAATAAAAAAGCATTTTCTCATTCAATTTGCATTTTTCATTTCCACTTTTTATGGCAGCTCGAAAATGAAGCCCTGCTAAAGAAAAAAAATAGAGAGAAAACCAAAACAAACGTTGCCCGTCACGCCGCTGTCATTCAATCCAAGATCAATTGCTGTAAAAATGACAAAATTATGCCAGCATCGCTTTTTCGGGGGGACTTTTGGAAAATTTGCAGTAGATTTGGTCGCTTTCAATTTGCTTTAATCTGCTCAAATGACCGTCGTTCAAAAAAGAACAACAATAACAGTGCAAAACTAGTCAAAAGCTGCCATCTGACAGATTCAATTTGCTGAGCGGGAGTTTTGTAAACTCAACTGGGAATGATTCGTGCGGAAAGCGACTGGTTAAATTGGGTGTGTTCCGTCTTTGTGTTTGTGTTTTTTGACGATTATTAGGGAAAGACCTTCTACTTGACGGGATTTTGGGTTTAAAGTTTACGGAAGTTAAATTAAATGTGAGAAGAAAATAGGGTGAAAAATAAGTAACTTTAGTGGTGGTTGCAATCTTCATTTTCAACTACATTTAAAAATGTTAGTTGTTTTATTCAATTTGAACATGGTTAAGATTTGATTTTTTAATAGTCGTTTGGAGGAACAAATTAAAATTTAAAATAATTATTGTTTCGTAACTTAATGTTAGTTTTTCATTGTGTAATGATAAAGTAAAGCATTCAATATGTTGCCATTTTTGTAAATCACAAAAATCTAAGTAAACAAAAATTGTCCTTAAACAAAAAGTGCCAGAAATGTCAAAAATGTTGTTGTAAACACGGCTAAAATGTGAATGCATAAAAATAATAATATAACTTAGTGTTTCTTCACATACAGATTAAATGTTAAATAAGTTTTAATTTCTGTAAACTGCAAATACACTTACGAAAAAATTTAAAGAGCAATCGCTCTTAAACAAAAAGCGTTGAAGACGTTTTGCTCTTGACTTTATTCCGGGCCTTAAAGTTGGCTTTAAGCTGAAGATAAGCTGCCGTTCCTGAACTCATATCTCAGGCAGCATCTCAGAGCAATTTCCACGTCTTACTTCTTCCTGCACATTGCACATTATGTTCAGCTCTAAGTGCCGAAAAAGATGCAGCAGCTGGAAACTTTAGTGTGCCCTCTTAAGTTACCCTTTGCCCCCCTGGAGAAACCCCCTTTTATCTCCATCATCGTCAGCGGCGTCATACAGAGAAACTAAAATTAGAGAGAGCTCTTAAAGAAAGAAAAACTTTTGGCCCAGTAATGGCTTCATAACACGCAACATTACAGGGCAATATAAGTGTGGAAAAGGGGGCGTGGCCGGCAGCTGTAGCCCCGCTGCTAATATGCAACTATATATTATGGGACACTATCTGCCCCCCAAAAACCTACCCATCCACCCATCCGGCAACTCTGTTGACTTTGGCGGCACCTGCAGCAGCCGAAAGGAGTCCAAAGGATCGGGAGGTCCTGGGAGTTGCGCAACAGCTGCCGACGTGCAGCGAGCTGCCGTTAATAACTGTTATAGTTGTAATTATAATAAAACTTGACTCTAAGCAAGGATGATGGAGTGGGAGGAGGAGATGGAAGAGGCGGAGGCCACGCCCACGCGCATCTGTCGGTTAACAATCTGCAGGCTGTTCCACTGACTTCCCAAAGGATTTTCAGTCAGCTCAACCGCAGTCCTTTTACCAAGGTTTAAGTGGATATGCATGATTTCTTATAGAGTTAATAATAAAAATGACAGTTTTAATAAAATTAAAAAAAAAGTTAACTGTTTTAGCTCAAATTCACTTATTGACATATAAGGTTTTTGTTTTTTGAGACCATTTAATAAATTTAAATCAAGTCTACTTTTAATATTTTATTGTTAACCGACATTTTATTATGTTTATTTCGAACAACACAAATACAATTTGTCAAAAATGACAATACTGTCAATAGAAATCTACTTAGACATCTGTCACTGTCTTCTTAGATATCTTTAAGGTTATTTAGTATCCTAATCTAGTTAACTTAAACACAACTAAAGATTATTCAGAAATTATAATAATAACAATTGAATAATATTGTGACAACAAAATTTACCCTGTTATGACAACTGATATTTAGTTGAAGACACAACTTTCCAGGGTACACCTAAATCGTGTATTTCCATTTTCGTAGTAACAGCTTATAAGGGCTGCATGTGCTGCAGGCGTTTACTCTGCTGTCTTCCGGTTTCCAGTTTCCAGTTCCCGTTACTTCATCTCGGCCATCTTTTGCCATCTTGGCCATCTTGACTTGGAAAATGCTGTGCGATTGCTGTTTGTGGCAATCGCTCGGCGATGCTTGAGCACACGGCAGACGCACTTCAGCTGGATGCCACGAAAACGAGCACGAGTACGAGTACAACTCTCTAACTGTCTGGGATTTTAATTAAAATTTTTACCAAAATAGCTCGCTCACAGGCTAACAGAAGAGAAGCGGTGCTGAACAGTTGGCTATCCGGGAAATTTATGGCCAGGGGAAAATCTGTAAAATCTGTGCAGCAAAAACTATAAGCTGACATGAGCGGAAAGTTTTATCTGCGCTCCACATACCATCGCTTGACTATACTATATATATTTCCGATCGATGCCACTCCGGGCTAATGAATATTTTCGAATAAAAGGGGGAGCGGTGAGCGGCAGAGTGTAATGCAACTGTGATGCGGTTTCTTTGTTTCCCTTCGTCTTTTGTTTTGGACGATGCGATGCTTCCACTCTTTCTCCACCTCCATTCTCAGATCCGCTTCCATGGACAACTCCTCCTCCTCCTCCTGCGGCCATTAATGCCAAATGCCAAACGCGATTGCAAAGGCGTTGAAGCATGAGCTGAAACGCTCTGTGGGTTGACAATTCTTTGCGCACTGTCATGGGATGGTTCTTAGGGATAATGGGTAAAAATGTCCTTGAAAGATTTATTTTTGTAAAAAAGATATTCTTGGAAACATTTTCAAAGGATTTTCAAAAAATATCAACAATATATTTTGACAGATCATGTATCATATGCATGTTCTTTTAAAAATGCAAATATTATTAAATGAATGCATTTTTAAGTTGTAAGTTCAGTTAACCCTTTTAAGAAATGTAATGATCTTGATGAAAAAGTGTGGACTACCATTAAAAGAATATTTTTAAATATAGATATTAAAAATTAGTTTTCCTTAAAATTAACCCTTTAGAGCCCACTGTCTGGGGAGGTGGAGCGACCGCTTGGTCGCGCAATTGATGGTATCGATGGCAGCGGCGACTGCGATTTGAATCGCAATGGAAACCCAGAGCCCAAAACCAAATTGAAGTTTGCCGCGACTTTCGCTACCCTTTTTTTTTGGTTGCTTTTCGCTTAACCCCTTGTGGCTTTGCTATTTCCAGGCGTTTTTTAACGCTCGTTGGCTCCAGTTGCTTTTTCCACTGTCTGCCTGTTGCGGCTGCTTGTTCTTCTTCGCTACTTCTGCCCCTGCATTTTTCTGGCCTTTGGCTTTTGGACCATTTATGGTCCGTCCATCCCCCTTTGATCCCCCCTTTTCCCACCGCCTTTGTTTTGCGGACACATGCCAGCCTTTGGCGGTGGTCTTCTCTCCTTTTTTTGATTCCATTTTCCACAGCCACTTTCGCCGCGGCTTCTGGTCTGCCATTTGCTTCTGCGTCTGCCTCCAGCCCCAAAGTTTAATTTAGGGGATCCACATACGTCCGCGGATTCTGGCGGCTCTTGAGGGATAAAAAGTCAGCCGATGGCACTTCTAGGATATATACACCCACATATAATGTGGAATTTGTTGAAGTAGAACCTATGCATAGGTTATATACATAGCTATGTAAATATTTTTTTTAGTATTATTCCCGATATTCCTTAAAAATCGAAGCTCTTTCATTTATTCTTTGGTAACATTTGTAAGGATTTGTTAACATTTACAAGGCTTTGATGAAATTTATTTAATATTTTGTTGCAACTTAAAAATTTAATAATTTGACTGTGTTAAACGAATTTATAATGATCTAAAGAATAGGCTTAACAGAGAAATTACAAAATGTTTGTAAAAATGAGACTAAAAAATAATTAAGGTTTTACACCAAAAAGGAATTCGTGTAATGACTACTGCAGAACTTGAAGTGTGTAGCTAATTTAATTTTTAGCCTTTATTTACTCATTATCAGAACTGAATATTTAATTGAATTTCTAATTACTGTTATCAAAACAAAACATTAGTAAGTTGGCTTGTGTATCGCTGAAACTAAAGTAAGTACCCTTGTTACCTATTTTTTCGGTGGCCTCTCATATCTCCCAGTCGCCAATCACCGTTTGGAGTTCACGACTTGATCCTGCCTTCATCTTTGGCTTTATTGGCGCACCTTCCATCCTCCATCTTCCATCCTGGCCGTTCACCGCTGAAGCTGTTGCATCTGCCGCTTTTGGTTGACCGCCGGCAAAGTTTGTGGCTTTTTTGGCTTCTTTTGGGCCGCTGTTGCGCCATTAAAACGGTCGTAAAAAAGGCCGAAATCCAGAGGAAGCTGAAGCTGAGGGAGCATAAAGTTTCCACGGGTGAAACGAGGCTTCCATCGTCTAAACTTTTTCAATTCGCCGCGGCAACACCTACAGACGCACACTCACGTACACACACACTGAGCGAAACTTTTGCCAGTCAGTCAATGGCTTGACTTTGGCCACCTCCTCTCAGGACTCAGGACGCTCTGCTCCCAACTCCTTTTTATGGCCACAGGACTCTCCACAGCCTCGTAAATTTTTAAGTGCAGCTTTCTTTTTTTTTCGTCTATTTAATTTTTTTTGTAGCCGCTTCTTCTTCTTTGACTTTTGTTTTGCGAAATTAAATTGTTTCGCCGAAAAACTTGTCGAAGCAGGGAAAATTTAATTTGTTTCTATATAAATATTGCGAAAGTGAATTTTAATCGTCCTGCGATGCTGCCTGCGATGCTGCTCACCTCCCGTCGTCCTTTCGTCCTTTGAACATTCCTCGAAATGGAAACAATTTCCTCGGCAGCTGCTTGAGTAGCTCCGCTTCCCATTTTGATATACTTTTTTTCTCCGATCCCCAGACAGCGGGAGAGGAAAGGGTTATTAGTTTTCGATGTTTTTGTTCGAAGGCAGAGCCACCACCGCCGGAATGGAGCGGAAATTGGTTTTTAAAAATCCATTATGGCCCCGAGACGGAGATCGCTCCGGGACATCCTGCTGATGATTCTGATTCCAGGCAGCCAAAGCAGCCAAAAGGTACCCGACTTGATTGGGTTTGTGGGTCTGGGATTTAGTTGTAGGTGAGATGAGGGTTTCCAGCATTCAAACTGGTCCCTAATTAACCAGCAATTCCGGTTAACTAATTGGGGGAGCCCTTTTCCAAGGCAAAAATCAACATAATTGCCGGCAGGAAATTCCACTTGCAAGGATCGCAATTCGGGGGATTTTTCGTTGAGCGGAATTTCTATCATTGTCGGTTGCCGTTGCCGTTGGCGTTGCCTTGGCAATTGCATTTTTCCTCCACATTCCGCCTCATTGCGTTTCGGCCCCGGCTCCTTCGAATTTTTGTAAGAGCCATCGTAAATAACTTAAGTATGAGTTGAGCTGCAGGGAAAGAAAGTGTTGCTAAATTTCTAAATAAATTAAACTTCAAATTTACAAAAATTTGGCTTAGTTTTAAATTAAAATGTGGAGAGAATACTATATGAAACTTTTGTTTTAAAAAAAAATGTTACCACGAATATTTAAGCGATTATCGCATCTTGAGTATAATGATTCAAAATAATGAATATAAATCAACGATAAAGATAATTTTGAATTAAGTTTGGCATAACAAATTATTAAATAATATATAAAATATTTTACTTGCATTGAATATTTATTTAAGCCCATATATCGAAGCATTGATCCTAAATTAATTTTACTATCAAAAATTATAAATATAACTCCTTCAATAAGATATTTTAAAGTGTGTAGTGTGCAAATTTAATTTTCTTAATTTTGAGAATTTTAATTTTTTTTTCATTATCTTTAATGGCTTAAAACCCAAATTGCTTTCTCGAGTTTGAGCCATTTTCAATCTTAAATAAATATAAAAATAAGTATAATTTATTTCATATTTATATTTTTTTCTTAGTGTACTGTTCTTGTTCCTGCGTTTTTCAGAGCCACCAATTTCCTCTCCGCAAAGTCGCACACACACTTTCCTCTTGAACGCTAGCAAACTGCAATCGATATCAAGATACACTTACAAAATTAACTATCGTCAACATACGTGCCTGGTAAATGCAATTACTTGGCGATTGACGGTTCCATCCTTCGCCGGATGGAGAGGAATGTATAAAGTATAGTACGTGGTAGTATCCTGCAGCTGCCGAAAAGGATACGCCGCATGTCTGTGGCAGAAGCACAAGGTCGCATCTTGAATGTAGAGCTCGTCGTTAGTTCAAGTAGGGTTGCATAAAAGTGCATGGCAATTGCATTAAGCGACTAATGAATGCAACAAGCAATCAGGCAACAAACTGTTGCATTCAAAGCTCCACTAATGAGTGGGGGAAATTTAATTTAGACGAGAACTGCCACAAGACATGCTGAATAAAGTGGCGACGCTTGCAATCGTGGCTTTGGAATGCAGCTCATGGGTTTTATTTGGTCACTAAGCCACAGGAAAATTGGAAAAGGGCCAAACAAAATGCATTTAAATGTTTAAACAATCCAACGCAATCAACCCAAAACCTTTGTGAAAACTGAAATTGCGCATACGCCCTGTGTTTGCCTGAGGTCAACAAAAAACAAACGAGTGGGGATAAAAAATCTATTAAAATTATGGTCGGGGGAAAAATTAACAAATTGTAATTAGGCTTAGGCGAGGATTATATTCAACTTGTTGAATGGGGGAATTTAATTGGGGCCACTTGCCACATTGTCCTGTGCCAAATTAAATAATGACAGGCATTTCATGAATATGCACAGCTGGACAGCGTCTGCAATCCAATAAATTAAATTACAAAAATATTTTAAAATGTAAATTGCTTGCAGGCGAATGCCAGATAAATAAAATCATCAAAATGTACATGCCAACAATTGTAAAGAAATTGCAATTTGATTCCAAAATGTGTGTGTCTCTCGCTCTCTCTCTATCACTATCTCTCTATTTCTATCTCGATTCTAATGAAAAGCTTCAGCTTTTCCGGAGAAATTTAATTTTATTGCTGCGAGCTCTTATTCCGTCTCGCTCTGGAAAATATCTATTGGCCAAGACAAATCTCGTTTGCCAAGATTCCACGGTAAACATTTGAAAAGCGCTTCCAAGCGCCAGCAATCGGGAAATCTCTCCCCTCGAAATCTCCCCCTCCCCTCACTTTTTCTGCGCAAATAGAATTGAGATAAACGCATCCTTTTGTATCGACTCGCGAGGATTTTGGATTTCGTTTCGTATCCATCGCATCCTGCTCTCGATGGGCTTTTGCCAGGAGTTAACTGCGCCTCGTTGGGCCCACAAACAAATTTAATTAAATTGACTATAGCAATTTGCTTTGTGTGCGTTCTCGGAGGCGGAATGCGATGCGGATGCGGATGAGGATGAGGATGTGTTGGGTGCTGAGTCCTGGGTAACCGTTAAGTGGAGCGGCTTCTGTGCGCGATTCGGGATTTTTTTACCAGCCCAGATAGGCGAACAGCCTCCTGTACACATGTACCCTAGGGTCGGGAGTATATCAATAAATAGGATGTTATAAATCTTAGAAAATGTAAGTACCAATATATGTTGTAAAACAATTAATATATAAACAAACGTTATTTTAAATTATTTATCAAGGTGCTATATTGTTTAATTTTATACTTTAAAAAAATAATATACGATTTTTAGATTGACGAAATTTATATATTTTATGAAAGATGCTCAAGAGGTTACCTCCTTAAAATATCGAACTAAAAATGTTTATTGAAAATAATGTAAAAGGTACTGTTTAGCTTAAAATTTCGGTGACTTTTCTCTTCCAATAAGGATATTTTAGTGTCGACCCTCTAACTGGCTAATAGTTTTTTGCCCAGCAGGCGTCTGCTAAGGATTTCTTTGGCAACTTTTATATTTTTATATTTTTTCGCGCTCCATAAACCAGCCAAAGCCCATGGCAAGTGTGCGTATTTGTGTGGGTGTCGGGGTGTGTGTGTGTGTGGGTGAGTGGGCGTGGCACTTTTCATAATTAATTAGAAGCTGACAAGTCTGGGCAAGTTTTAGCATTTAGCAAGCTTGTCTAGTCTGCTTCACTCACCTTTAGCCATTAATATGAGAAGTTTAGACACAAAGTTTGGGTGGGAATCAAGGGGAGTTACAGGGAGACTTTTAAGCTGGAACCCATAGAAGAAGTTGCTGCATCAGCTGCTGCTCCTAAGTATTTGGTCTCTTGCTTTCGGAAACTTAATTTGTTTATGCACAAACATGGTCTTAAGCTACTTTTGTTTATGCACCACGCCCACTCAAAAGCCCACTTCAGATCCTCCATCCTCTGTGCATTATGCAAAGGCTCTCTCGCCTAGATTATTTACAAACAATTTGCAGGTCTGTCCGCATTTGATGCATGAGCATAAGGCAAAGATGGGGATTCAAATTCAAATTTGTATGAAAGCGAAGGAGTAGTAACTAAGCCGAGTGCTCTTGGGATCCATCTGCACAATGGACACAAAAATCCAGGTGATAAATTAGCAGGTGATTCATCACGGAGACTAAGAGCCACTCCTGATTGCGGACTCTGTGTGGCAAACCGATGAATTTTTACCTTTGCCTTCTTGACCCTTGTCAACTTTTCAACTTCTCAAATTATGTCATCCGAGGAGGAGGGCTTAGGAAATGAAAAAATAAAAAGAAAACATGTGTTCGTGCTAATCCTGGTACACAGGACTGTTAATCGTGGCTTAATTGAGAAAAAGATTTAACAAAATAAAAACTAAGCTAGCTTGGTTGTATTTTTAGTTGTTAGGTAAAAGCATTAAAAATGCAGAGATGGTTGAAAAACCTTTCGTATTCTTTAAAACATTTAAAATGGTCATTTACAAAAAAGTAATTAAAAAATTAAGTAATGTTTTCAACTGTTGACATAAACTAATAGACATAATGTATTCAACAGACTTTTTATAAAAAGAAAGTACAAACAACACAAAAAACAAGAAAGAACGCTATAGTCGGGTTTCCCGACTATAAGATTTGCGATACTCATTGCCCTCTTTAAAAAAACAAGCAACCCTAATAGATAGAGTCGCCTACCTTCATGGGGCTAAAAAACAAAACGAAAAAAAACGATAGAGTCGCCACCTATGGGGCTACATTAACTATCATATGTATAAGGCATAGCAAAATGTTTTATAACTTCTTTATTATTTCAGATTATAGCACAAAATGGTTCGATATGTGGTAAGACAGTGTCACATACCATTATATTTCTTTTTAAACCGTAACGATTGCATAAAAAATGAGGGCGCCACAGAGTTTTTGCCGGTTTGTGGGCGGTAAAAGGGGCGTGGTCAAGTTTTGAAATAAACTTGATCTGCGCTTTGTTTCTAGAAGTCTGTGCCCAAAATTTGGTGGTTCTAGCTCTTATAGTTCCCGAGATCTCGACGTTTGTACGGACGGACGGACAGACGGACAGACGGACAGACAGACATTTGATCGTTTACAGTATTTGCCTACTCTTCGAGTATCGCAAATAAATATATCTTAGCACTATGCACCATTTAATCTACATAAATTACCCTTTTTAAGCAGTTGGTAGCTTGTATCTTTCGGCGACCTTTAACCCAGTTGCAGTTTAACTGACTCGGCTGAAACTTTCATTGATCATTAAGTGAAACTTTGCCCATAAGTTGAGTAACTTTCACCTTCAGCCCGAGTCCCCGGGTGACGAAAGCCCCATTGCCTCCTGCACTCTTCTGTTTTCCCCCCGTGTTGGCCAGCCGCAAATGGCAATGTTTATTAGCCATAATGATGCTGACAAAGCAGCGAGGACAACGTTGCCATGGAGAATATGTCCTGGCTGCCGGGACAGCGTGTCCTGTAACTTTGAATAAACTGGAAGTTTTGTGTGCGGCGAAAGAAGCAAACAACAAGAGCAAAAATCGTCTCCTGATGCTGCCACTTTTCACTACACTTCAGAAATTATTTATTGTTTTCTAGTTCTTAATGTAAGTAAATTTTATAATAATAATAAGTGAATTACTTACAGAAAAAACCTTCATATGGTGTCCATTAATCTTCAGCTGATCGTAAATCTAAAGCAGACCTGGGCACAAAAAGAGCCTTATTTTGTATTCAGCTTCACTTTTCTCTCATAATAAGGAAATAATAATAAAATATAGGTACCTATTTATAAGCTTTACATGAGTTTCTGTAAGACTTTACCCGAAATTAAACCGCGTGCCCGTGCCTTATTTAGATAAGAACCTGTAATACTAAAGGCAGTTAATTCAAAAAAGTAAAGTAATTTTAAGCCTAAAAAGAGGATTATATGTTCAGTCTTTTTAATCTTTTTACATTTTTCTTTCTTTGAGTGCATTCACCGTCTGTCACCTTCTGCCCCTTGACAATTTTACTTGGCTATTTATAACTGTCATTGCCTGCTTGGCTGGCTGGTTGGTTGGCTGTCTTTGTATTTGTTGTTGCCGTGGAGCATCTTTATTCCGTTTTCTAGGTGAGAGCCGCGTCCTTGCATCCCAGGAATGGAGGAGAATGGAAAGGAATGGAAAGGAAGGAAAGGAAAGGCTCACCAATCACTCGGCGCCCGGCGCAAATTGCGGTCATTTCTTGTTGTCGCCTCCGACGGCGGGAATTACAAGCCCCAAAGTGGCTAATTTGTCACTCAAGAGGGCCAGCCCAAGTGGCAGCCGGACAGCCGGACATTTGGCCATGCAAAGTCCTTGGTCCTTCGTCCTGGTCTTTGGTTATTGCCGCATCCTGGTCTTGGCCCTAATTCGATCATCCGTTCGAGTGCCTGCGAATCAATTGCTCATGCCGTATGAACGAGAATACGGATTCGTATTCGGATACCCATATCCTGGGCACATGCTCTGAGCAAATGTTTTGCCTGGCAGAATAACAAAGGATATCGGAGAGTCCGATGCGATTCGCATGCCCAGTTTATCCCATCTCCATCGCCTTTATTGCGATTTTATTGAGCAAAAATGCAACTTTTGAGCATGCAAAATGTTTTGCATGAATTGCCAATGTGCTGGGGGCGGAGAAAAAGGGGGCGGGGCCGGAGAGGAAAATGTCTGTGCAGGAAAAGCCAAGCAGATGATGAGGAAGTGGAGTTGGCTTAAAAGCTAAATACTCTTCCGCATTTTCCATGATATTACTACAACTCTGTTAATACAATAAATAACATTACTTATTAACATTTGTTACATTTTTGTCGTTTTAAATGTTTTATTAAAAAAAACCTAGTAAATAAAATACCTACCTGCAATACCTACCAATAAAAAAAACCTACAAAATATTCGTTTGCTTCTTGACACATTTTATTTTTTTGTTGATTTAACGAAAAGGTTAAGTTTTAACAAAACGTATACTATTCTGATGAGTTAAATAAATAAAATAAGTAAACAAAATTTAAAATAAATACAATTTATACTAACCATGAGAATTTAGATGTCAATACATAAAAAACCGATAGTTAATGATTTGTTGAATTATTGTATATTAATATCTTTAAAAAAAACACAATTTTTTTTTGTAAATTGCTTAAACAATGTTATGCTTTTAAAGTAATTGGAAAAGAGTACTTTAGTTAATAGTTTAATTTAAATAGTTACAAATTATTTTGCAGCTTTTTATTTAACTGGTGGCAAATCTGATCAAGTAATCTCAATTACCTTCAAAAAACCATGAAGAATCCCCGTTTGGTCTGAAAAGTTGCTCATCTCTGTTGGCCATCACAATGCAAATGCTTGGCATCTGATTTTCGTTCTGCCCCCTTGGCAATTGGATTTGCGTACTCGGGGATAAACATTTCAATTGCCGTCCGGACCAATGCTTCATTACCTTCCTCTTTGTAGCCCCTGCTCTTTTGCATTATCTGGTTAGGAAAACTTTTTCAATCTGGCCCAAAACTGGAAATGCGAAGCGAAACGAAACTATTGCAAATTAATTTCAGCTGAAATTGGGGATCAGAAGAGGGGTGAGATCAGGGTCATCAGCAATGACCCCATTGCCATTTTACCATTTCACCATTTCACCTGTCGTTTCTGGCCAGCCACACAAGTTACTAAATTATGCAAATTAAAATATTGTACACATAATTACAAATGTAAATCGCATTAATATTGCATTGCAAACGAGTGCGAATAGTCCTGGAAAAGTCGATATAAATTTGCGGTCAACATATCACTGGAGGCACTCACCTTCCTGGGAAAACAGTTTTTATTTACACATGTGGATAAATATCGTGCTTATTTATAATGCGTTCGATCCGTCTCATTTTTATTTACATTTTTTTTGTACTTCATGTATTGTATTGGCACTGTTTTGCCAACGCCAAATGACCACAAATGATTTTTATAGCTGAGTTAATTGAGGTTCGGCGCGCGGTTTTCATTTGATTAAGTTTAATAATTGCCACGAGAAAAGCGCAAATATTTGCATCCGACCCAATGAATTGTGAGTTTGGTGTTGACTTCAATCAATGGGAAAATACAGGCAGATTTTAAGTTATATCAATATTGACATAGAGAACGATATTAAATATGTAACGAGACTGGGAAAAAAACCGCAATGGGTTTAATTTCATAAATTTTACAACTACACAAATCACTGGCTTTTATACGTATAATTAATTGAACTATGTGTGTGTTCTCTTTACTATACAAATATTATTACTCAGTTTCATTTTTTTTTTCAGTATTTACATTTATTACAATTATTTACCATCCTTCCCTAAGTATATTTAAAAGTTTAATTTTATAAATTTTTCTAAAATATTAAAAAATGTGAATTTAATTGTCCTTATTTGTTTTACAATTTACAAGTTATTTTAAACTGATATGTCTTCTTACCAATTATTGAAGTAAAACAGAGAACTCTGTTTATATTTTATATTCCCCTCTGAATGCTCATAAAGGTTAATAATATACTCCCCAGAACAGTTTTTTTCTGGGGCCATGACCTATTGTAAGTGCTATTATTGTTTCAACTACATATGTAGATGGATTGCGAGCAATTTTTGTTTTTTTTTGTGTTCCGAGTGGGCTGCTCTGATATATTAGTTACACTTGCTGCCTCTTGGCCACGTTTGTTGGTTGTTTTCCTCTTCGCTTTGTTATTTATATGCGTGTGCGGTGCATGTGGAAACATCCGAAAAAGAAAAGCGAGGAAAACGCGACCGGCGGCCACATGCTGCGGTCAGCCACACACATCAACGGGCCGGGAAAAATGGAAAACTGGGAAAACTGGGCAAAAAAAAGGACGAAGGACCGGCGAAAGTTATTTACTGCAAATCGGTTGAGTGAAGCCCGGATCGCAGCTGGATACATTTCTGCCAAAGTTAGCTTTAAATGCGCTGGGGTTCAATTAAAATTTGTGAGAATTATTTAAAAACTAACAAAACAGGAAACTTTCGCTGGGCTTAACCACCCCACTTGAAATTAATTGAGGCCACGCTCCCGAATTGCAAGGCAAACTTGCCTGCTTCTGCTCTGATTTATTTTTTATAGCTTACCATTTAACATCCATTTGGATATCGAGTGCCTGGCCCAGAAAATTGGCCAACTTTATTTTTGGTTCTGTTTTGGCCAAAGCCAAATAGAAACAAAGGCTTTCGGCAAACGGATTTCAGAGCTGTGGAAATTTGCAGCGGAGTCAAGTCGAGGTAATTAGAAAGTTGACTGCAACTTCTGGTTGCGAATAATGGTTCTGGAAAGTTAATTCTACCATAACCGATAGGGGGCTAGAAAGTTGTGCTTAAAAAAAAATCAAACCTATGTTAGTAACACTTTTATTTAAAAACGAAAGTTGGGATTAACCTATTAAGCCTTTAAGGAGAAATTAGAAAATTAAAAGGAGTTTAGCTCAAGCTTAAAAAACATATTAAAGTATTACAAATAACTTAAAAATGTTGGTGTCAAAACAACAAGTCCCGAAAATTGTAAAATTAATGTATAGATACCTTAATCATGGAAAAATGTATTTTTAAATGAACACTACAATAACTATTCCTAATATGATCGGGAAGAAAAAACCGTTTTATAAAAGGGAACCAATTATAATTGCAACCAAATATTATGCTGCCAAAGTAATTTAATTGTTAAATAAAATATTTCAATCATTAAAATGCGGTCTTAATAGTAATTAAACACGTAAACATAAGTTATATCATATAATAATAATAATAAGCCTTCAAAATGCTGTCCCAATATTAGCCAGCTTATTTAAAACCTTCACATTTGTTTCTGTATAAACACTTTGGCCTCGAGTGTTTTTTCAGGTCAAGAATAAATATATGGCTTGCAGTTGTACTAGCCATCGACTGCAGTTTGGAGCCCTTATCCTTATCCTTATCTCACGTTAACTTATCTTGTGGCATTTTGTCCTGGTCGAGGACGCATCTCATCTCCGTCTTAGCCGGCTGTCGGCACTCGAGAATCAACAAAAATATGTTCCAGCTGTCGGCAGCAGGCAGAGTGAACTTTTCAACGGACCAACATGGCCACTTCAGCTGGCCAAAAGTGATTGGGCCAACTTAGCTGCAGATGCGATGCGATGCACTTGCCTCTCACTTGCGAATATTCCCAATATCTTCAAGGATCCTTGGGTTTTTGGGGGACATTTGTCTAACGATGACAGATGGAGAACACATGGACCAGGCCCAGGACTTTATCAGCGGAAGGCATTCTCAAAGTACCCAAGGACCAAGGACCAAAGTTATGAGCCGGAGCCAAGTAATTAAACGTAATTTAATTTGGCCCACAGCTGAGAGAGTGCGCAGACACAGAACAAACTAATGAATTCCGCGCGAAAAGTCAAGGGGCCGAGAATTTATGATCACGAAAAAGGAAAAAGGAGGCAAAGTGGCAGGACCCTTGACAAATGTTCGACGTTAGACGTTAGGAGGCGACTTAGTGCTCCGAAATTTGGCAATAAAGCACTTGGCAATTACACTGGCCGGG
This sequence comes from Drosophila oshimai, assembly GCA_018150695.1. Taxonomy (NCBI): domain Eukaryota; kingdom Metazoa; phylum Arthropoda; class Insecta; order Diptera; family Drosophilidae; genus Drosophila; species Drosophila oshimai. The sequence goes on along the minus strand of JAECWM010000315.1, from coordinate 41,338 downwards.
ACTAATAATTCTTTCTCGTCAGCGCAGCATTTTAATTTTGGGCCCAGCTTAATTTAATGAAGACATTTCATTTGGAGGCACTGATTTAGGCTGACATTTAACCCTTGAAGGTCCTGCAACTTTTCATGCAATTTTCCTGCAATTTGCTGGAGGACTACTCGTAATGCAACAATTGTTGCAGCGTTGCAGCAATCGGGGAAAATGGACACTTGGCCATTGATGGCTGTTTCCTGTGCACAGGACCTCCGCCCCCCTCCATATGCACATATAAATGTCCTGAACGAGGCACAACATGCGGGATGTCCGCGTCATTTATGCAAATGAGGCCAAGGATGCGTTGCCCCATTTAAGCTCGGCCATTGTGCGTGATTCCCCTCCGTTCCCTTTCCCTCATCCTGCAACTGCCTCAACTGAACTGATCGATAATTGTCAGCAGCCAAACAAAATGGCATCGAAATGGCAGCGAAATGGCCAAAAGCGACATCTCGCGAACGTGCCTCACATGCCACCAAATTCGGAAACACATTTCCATACAACTTTCCAATTGAATGGGCCACGTTGGCTTCGACTTTGAGTCGGGAAAGTGAGAAAATGCCTGTAAGCCAAAGGCAGCAACTTTAAAACGACTTTGCAGATTTCCCAGGCAGTTATGAAACTCTACAAATTAATCCAGAATTCTGAACTACTTTTTTGTTTTAAGATTTACAATTGTCTTAAATTGCCAGCTACATTAAAGTAATGCATTTTCTATTGATGCTTCAATAAGATAAATATTAGTATCTTATTTTTTAAGTTAACTACAACATTTAATACTACAAATATTCAAGATAACACTGGTTTAAATTTAATCAATTTTTTTTTGTAGAGCACACTTAGATCTTTAACAAGAATGGTAATTTTTCTGAAAAAAATTGTTTAATGAATGTCTAACTTTTGTACCCACAAATCCTTGTTAGTCATTTTTCCACTTACAAAATAACATTATTTTTCAGCTGCCTCCTCCTAAACCATTTATTAGCCATTAAATCTATAAAGTAAATATCACTGGGCCCAAAAATGATTGGTCTCTAATGAAAATGGTCCAGTGATTAATGAGCCGAAAATGATGTGGCATATTGAGCAGCAATTACAGCCGGCCACACCCCGGGAAATATTTTCGGCAATGTGTTGCATCCTCAGCAATTTCCATCGAATTTTCCTGTGCCTCGGCAGATGGCTGCCATTTTGGGCCAATATTTCGACACTTGGCGACCCCTCAAACATTGTTAATTAATTAAAATTCAATTAGGCAGAGGCCTTCCTTCTTACTTTTGGCCATGTCTTGTCTTTGGGTTGTTAATTGGAAACGCGTGTCGGGGAAATTAATTCCGAGACGCATTTATTAATATTCATTATACGCACTGTTGTACAGAGGGCGTGGTATTTGCTCGACCCAATTTCGCATTTCGAGAACGTTTCACACTTCTTACTTTTTTACAGCACTATCGTTCCGGTTTTGGGATGGTAAAAAAAAGTGTTGACCTTTTGTTTTCGAGGCTCTCTTCGTTCTTTATCTTTGCCTGCATTGCCTTTGACACTGCAGCACTCGGTGTCCTGCGTCCTTGGATTCCTTTCCTTTCCTTTCCTGGCTTTGTCGCTGTGTGTGACTCTAAGTGTGCATAAAATATGGCGCTAAAATGCAGTTCCACCTCCCAGTTTCGCAGTTTCCCGCACACACACATCCACATCCTCCTTGTGCCCGGGACACATTTGTTAGCCTGGTTTTTATGGCCACGTGCGATGTTTAAAATTTACTCGTCTGCCAGCATTTTTAGCCAACTCGAGAGTTGCTTAACCTATCCACCCCAAACTCACTCTACATCCCTGCTGTCCTGACAGCTGCATTGATTTTATTTTTTACGATATTGGATTTGTGACAGGAATTTTGTTGATTTTCCCGTGTTTATTTAAATGCTAGCCAACGTATCTCGTCTTCAATTCAGAAATTGAGATACAATTTCAATATTAAATTGCCGTTTATTTGCTTGCCCAAATTGGATTTCAATTCTTTGGGACGGCACGCAGCAAATGAATTTTTCAAAAACCCCCAAAACGGGATGGGATCTATTCAAAGTGTCAGTGGAACAGAGAGCGGAGGAATCTCTGTGCCCCAGAGATTTACTACAAATTACGAAGTCTATCCGGACCGTACATCGCCGAGAGTTGAGTAGAGTCCAGCGAGAGAGTTCCCTTATCAGCGTACATGCATCTTGGCCCTCAGGAACAAAACCCACTCCACTCCACTCCACTCCACTCCACTCCAGAGGTAGCCCCTGTAATTGAACCGGAAAATTACATATTTCAGGCTATTTTTACGCCGCGCTTAATGGCGGACGTGCAGTTGTTTGTGGTCAGCAGTGAAATAATTTATTGTTGGCTTCTTTGGGGCCACCTGGCCAAGATAAGGCCGTAAGATATGAGAAGGGGCAGTGCCTCACATACATAATTACACCTGAATCGCCCCATCGACCTGTCCTCGAAGGGTGAAAGAAATGTGGAGCAGCCGAGATTTATCGCGGCATCAAAGCAAACTGCTGCGGACAGTCCACTTACACACAGTTTAGTTAATGGTTCCGATAGTGGATTGGCTTTGGATTGGATAGCTGTTGATGAAGTGTTTTAAATAGAAGCAGATACATCATAGCTTTTAATAACGTTATAACAAATCATAGCAAAAAAAGGGGAAGAACTACAAATAGGCTGTTTCAGGGATCGAAAGCTATGATTTTTTCTGACCGCTTAACTATTCTATAAATTGTATCAAGTTTTCCTCACTTTTGTTTTTACCAAAATGGTGATATTTTACTTCATTTTGCGGCATAGTTTGGCTAAACTTAACTCTGATGAGTAAAATAATAAAAAAAAGATTTTTTTTTTTTTTTTTTTTTTTTTTTTTTTTTTTTTTTTTTTTTTCCTCTTTTAAATCCTTTTTTTTTTTTTTTTTTTTTTTTTTTTTTTTCTTTTTTTTTTTTTTTTTTTTTTTTTTAAAATTTTTTTTTTTTTTTTTTTTTTTTTTAAATTTTTTTTTTTTTTTTTTTTTTTTTTTTTTTTTTTTTTTTTTTTTTTTTTTTATTTTTTTTTTTTTTTTTTTTTTTTTTTTTTTTAAAAATTTTTTTTTTTTTTTTGTTTTTTTAATAAATTTTTTTTTTTTTTTTTTTTTTAAAATTTTTTTTTTTATTTTTTTTGTTTTTTTTTTTTTATTTTCCGAGTTTTTGTTTTTTTGGGGGGAAGGAAGGAAAGAAAGAAAAAAAGAAAAAAATTTTTATAATTTTTTTATTTTTTTTTTTTTCTTTTGTATCGCAAATAAATATATAGGTACTAATTATAAAAGTGAAAAATAATAAAAAAAATGTTTAGCTGCAATAACATTTTAGTTCAACATTTTCAAGACACCCTTGAGTATCCAGACCAATTTGGTGTCATCAACATTTATACGCTTTTTTCCAAGGGCGGAAAATTCCCCAATGGAGCTATTCAAATGCAACCTCCGACACTTCGTCATCGTCTCGGCAATTGCCTCTCCAGTCGAGGATCCATTGTCTTATTGCTGCCCCAATCTTGTGGCAAACACTTGCCAAAAAACGAACTTGTGCTGTGGCGAATTTCGTGCAATTCATAAAAATTAATTAAGAGCCCTGGGGGCAGCTGCCAAGCCCTTGACCAGCAGCTCAGAGCCAACTTCTCCAACTTATTGCCAGTGTTATTGTCTTGTTGTTATTTCAGACTATTGACCAGTTCGCACTTCAAGTTTGTTTGCGTTTGCCGGGCAGCTTCCTTTCCTCCCTCCTCCTCTCCAGCTTCTCCAGCTCCTGCTATTCCTGCTCCTGCTCCTGCTACTTCTGCTGCACTCTGAAGAGATCCAAGTGTTTGTCTCCTCCAATTCCGGAGGACAGTCAAGAGCTACTGGGCGACTGGTACATTACTTCATCATACCCTTACTGAGAATCTTACAAGTCATCTTGACCGAAAAAAGTTTTTATTCTAGTTAAAGACTTAAAAAATCTAAATAATATAACGTTTTTATTATTTATTTATTAATAATATCCATATTTTGAGTACTTTTCACCAAAATAATTGGTTTTAATACAAATATTAAAGTCTTTTCAAAGTAGCACAGCTTTAAGTTTTCATAGTTTTAAATAAGGAGCAAATTATAATTTGAAAAAAAAACTCATAATTAATTGAAAGTTTATTTGCTTATCTCGCAGAACAAATGCCTATATAATATTGACTATCCTGAACCCAAATATTTTTTTTATAATCTGCCATGTGAGCTAAATTTTTTAGTACACTTTTAGTTTTTACACTTATTTGATACATATGTTTATTTAATTTATGATGGTTTTATTAAGACCAAAGAGCATCCGTAGTGTGGCTAACGTGAAGATGGTGTAATTTCCTTTTCCATTTCCAAGGCACTGACTGTTCCTCTTCCTCTCGCCCTGTTCGACTTGTTCAAGTTGTTATTTTATTTTTCACTTGCACTTGCCGGCTGTGTCGGTTGTGTTTTCCCAGGCCAGAAACCAGACCAGAACCCAGAACCCAGAACCCAGAACCCAGAACGGAACAAACCGGAGGACTCGACCCGATCCGTCCGGAGATAAGCCAGCTGATGTCTGACCACCGAAGTAAAGTTACCAACTATAAATTCTGGACGAGCTGCTGCTGCTGCTGGTGCGGTTCTCAGTGGGTAACTTTAAGGCATAAATCGATGTCAACGCCGTTTAAAATCGCATTTCCAATTGCCCCGCAAGTGCGCAACTCTCATTAGGAGTTCCACTCATTTCCATGTCGACATGTTTGATTGGACAACACTTACGGATGGAGCTTAATGACTCTCCAGCTAATGCGTTTCCAATCATCCCAGTCGAGGATGTCAAACCGAGCGAGTCGAAAGGAGTTTCTCACCAACGAACGATGCACAGAGGATGCAGTGGAAGCGGGACTCATTTCAGAAGTTTTCCTAATAGCTTTACGCGTAATGATGCACAGTGGTTGGTTTGCCTTCTAAAATTTGGAATGTTATCCCAGTATTAATGTTTGAACAGTGTCAGAAATCTTTTTGGTCAAATAAACTGTTTATTGTTTATGTTTATAAATGTTTATTTGTTTATGCAATCATAGATTATTAAAAGGCGAAGTCTTGGCCCATATAATGTTTATTTAAAATAAAGCAATTAAACAAATTTTTGTGTTTTAAAAGTTTTAAGCAAATGCAAATTTCAATCAAGTGTTTTAAAAATGAAAAATAAAATTATATAAAGCAACGAATTAGAATTAAAAATTTTAAAAGGAAAGCAAATAATTTAAAGAGGCTTGTGACTGGCTGATTAAATAAAACATTAGTGTTATAAGGGCAGAGTTCATGTAGTAGATGATTTGGGCCTTCTTAATTCACCTTAGGCACATCATCGTTATCCTAGTGATCCGGATCTGCGCGTCGATCGGAACGCCTGGTCTGGACTCGACGATCGGCTGGTGGTGCTGGTGGATCAAGCGGCTGTTCTGGAGGAGCTACCAGAGCAGAAGAAGAGCTAGAAGCTGCGGCTTGTGGTGCTGGAGGACGCGACTGAGTTTGATGAGCAGACAGTGCTGGACGCGCTTGCTGGAAGCCGTAGATGTAACGCAGCTGGCAATGGTGCCCAGGCTGCCTGCAGTTTGGGCAGAAAGGCATGATCATCAAGTGCTGCCGAATGCAAGAGTCACCAAAGAGGTGCCCACACTGGAGCGACACGAGGCGGTGGGGGCCTTGCGCTTCCCATGCGGATAGACAAATGGAACAGGTGTTCCCTTCCTGCATCTGCTGCTCAAAATCGCGCATGGCATCTTGCAAGGTGTTCAGTTGTCTAGACATCACCTCCACCTCCATTTGCTTTTCCTGCGTAATGCTCTCGATTATGGTCAGCTTGGAGCGGTCCTGCTCCTCCACCTGCTGGCGCAAAACCTCATTTTTTGACACCTCCTGTTGAAGTTGCTTGAGCAGGTCTTCCCTCTCTCTGTTGCGCAGCTTGTTGCACTGCAGCAGTGTGGCCTTCAACTCGTCCTTCCGCTTGGTCATTGCCTGGGTGCGTCGGCGCTCCAGAGTAACTTCTTTTATCAAGTCGGCACGCCGCATCCTGTTTAAGTTTTTTGGTCGCTGAGACACCTCCTCAGATTCACTGAGATCCATGGTTCAATCCGGGTCCATATTGTTTGGGTCTTGGGGCTCCACGTTAATTGGAACATGTTTATTCTCCTCCATAGTTTTTTTTTTGCTACTTCTTTATCAAAAACACAAAAAGTAGTTGTCAATTACACGAAAAAGCTGACTCTCTGAAGTGATGGAATAATAAAATGACTTGAAGTTTCTGGAACTTTCAAATGTCTGATTAATAGGGCCGTGGTTGCTATTGATACTAAAATATACATGCACTCTATGAGATATTTTAATAAATATCGTCTTGTTGTTTAATATTGTAGGTCAACAATAATTTTAACCAGATTTAAAAATGTCATATGTTTAGCTATTTCTGCACATATTTATTTATTTAGTATTTGCATACAATAGTTTTTTATTATTTTTTTATTTTTTTAAAAGTCAACGCAAAATGTTGCAATAGAAATTTTACATTTTTGCACAGTATGTTTTGTAAGTGATTATTAAAATTTCCGGAAAAACGTTGCCCTCCTCCACATCATTTAGCTTCCTGTTGGGATCGTCCACCTCGACATTTAGCTCGCCAACTTCATCCATAGCCACCGTTTCCTTTAACGACCCGCACTTCGCCGAGATCCTTTTCCTGGTTTATCATCTCCTGCTGCAACTCCTGGAGAACCAGGTGCCACTGAAGAATCTTGAATTTCAGCTTCTGTAGCCGCAGTTCCATTAACAAATCGGTAATGCAAAGCGAAGAGGCGTTCCCGAGTTGTCGGCCTCAATTTCAGCTGGCATCAAAAGGTTTTTGTCTGCTTCTTATTTCATAATTTTAAAGAAGTTCATTGGCCTTAAGTTTCCTTTATCGTGTTTTTTTTTCATGAAAATGACAGTAAGCCAGTATTACGTAAAAGTGTGCCCAGAATGTTACTAAAAAGATACTTAAGATAATAAGGTAATCCCAAAAAAATACGTCTTGAGGAAACAGTTGGAATTTTTAAAGAAACTCAAATTTTAACAGCGTTTATTTGTTCGACGTCATTAAATATTTCAGCCACTATACTTGACATCAATTCGTTTTCAATTGATGGTTTTCTAAGATACTATGAAATATAGGATATTATGGAACAGTGCTTGTTTACCAGATGATGGAGTCAGTTTTGGAGATCTAGGATCATTAGGCTTTTCCAAAGTTTATGGTGAACCGACTCTATTTTTCTTTTTGTACGATAAAATTCAAAATAGCTTGATGAAAAATGTTCCTAAAAGTACGTGGTCATGTTTAAAGCATAAAATAGGATATTTAAAATAAGTATAATTTAAACACGTCTTTTTTAATTGCTTCGTTAAGCGGTGAAAATATATAATCTGTGAAGTTTACGTCCCCCATTCGCTATTTTTCTCCCCTCGACGTCTTCTTGTGGCTTTTTCACTTCTGCAACAACATTTGCTTTATTTCCATCCACCGGCAGCTTGCACTGGTTAATTCGTTTTAAGTTTGGAAACTAAAAGTTTCAGTGTTGCCGCTTTGAATTTCGACAAAATGGATAATTATTTTAGCAAATTGCGCGAAACGCTTGAGCGAAAACTTGCAGACTTTCGGCTGAGTTACCAAGTGGCTCACTACCGCGAGGTGTCCGCCCATCATTAGGAGCTGGAAGGGATCTAGGATATGGGCATAGGCCCCAGCCCCAAGTTCAACTGTTAAACAGTCAACAACAACGGCGGCAGAAAGTCATAATTCAACTCGACATTCGGCAGGCACGGAGAACTTTCAAGACGCCACACGCCCCTGTCCACATTTTAATTAGTCGCATTTGTTGCAAGCCAACCGATTTAATGCACTCGAAATCATTTTGCAAAACTTTCCAATGGCAGCGAGTGGTTGAGGAGCGAAGCATTAGAACCTCCTCCTTGAAACAAAATAATTGCTAAACGTTTTCTGAATGCAAAGCAGGAATAGTTAACGCTGTGGATATGTAAGCGGAACGAGTGTGTAAGTGATAAGAGAGCCTGGATGGGGGTGTTCCCGAAAATAAAGTCTCCTTCAACACATAACTAACATTTAGCTCAACGCTCAACTTGGGAATAGGGACACTTTGCACATTAACTTTGTTTTATTTTAATACTTCCAAATGAAAATTTATCCTTACAAAAACGTGATTTGAAGTCGTCATTTGTTTGTATGCAATTATTAATTACCATGACACAAATAAAAAGACATTTTTTTAAATAAAAAAAATGCAAAAATTGAAGCCTAAGATCCTTGCAAATAAATGAAAAGAGCTTAGACCTATAATTGCAAAATTTACCTTTAATGGTTTCACAATGTTCTTTACAATACAACAAACAAAAAAAAAATTAAAATTCTTAAAAAGGGTATTCTATGTTTAAAACAATAATTCATATATATTTAAAAGATTTATGCAGTTGGGAGATTTGACATCTGAGTGGCACTCTCAGGGCGTTTGTTTTTACCAGGGGACCTCCAAAATCTCTAGAGATTTAAAGTCTCCTTAAAAGATTTCGAAAAGTATGCTGTTAAAAAATTAATAAATACCTACCTATCTATCGAATTTCCTCTATAAATATTTATGATACTTTACCTTCCAATACTTTTACGAGTGATTTAAAATCTCTAGGGATTTTTAGAGTTGAGAGATTTAACATCTGAGTGGCACCACCAGGGGATCACCAATAACTCTTGAGATTTCAAGTCCCCCTAAAATGTCTCTAAAAGTATGCTGTAAAAAATAAAACGTTTTCTTTCGCTTATTACATATCGCAATTCCTTTTTTAATATTTATGATAGCATACCTCCCAATACCTTTATGAGTGATTTCAAATCTCTAGAGGTTTCTCTGGAACGATCCTCTCCACATAATGGCACGTGTAAAAGTCTCTCCCAGAAATCAGTGACAGCGAGAGATACTACCACTTCCAATCTCCCGAATTCCCCGATTCCCCCGGCACCCCGTCAGTAGTCGCTACGTGCAGTGAATGGCGAATTGCGAATGGCGAAAAGTCCCGGCATTGGGCACAACTTTTAACACAATTTATAAATGCTACACAATTTATAGAATTTTTGAATTAAACGCAAAGTGTATTTCGGTGTGAGTGTGTGTTGCCAGCATAAAAGTTGAGCTGGCCGCAAAAGTTGCCCAGACTCGAAAACAAACAGCCAGCCGCTTGTGGCAATTACCGCACTCAAACGGGCGAAAAACGAAAAAGTTCCTCGGACTCGGCCTAAACTCTTAAATTCTGGGCCCAAAATGCAATTACGAAATATTTACGCATGCATTTACATAACTATTTAATTGGGTTATCAAACATAAACCGATTTGTATTTATGTCCTCACTTTGCATTGCCCGTTTGCAGCTTAATTGGTTTTTCACGAAGCCAAATGAGAATCGCCGCCCACAAACAGAAATATCAATTACTATTAAATTATAAATATAATTTCAAATTATTTACACCGAAATCAAATCAAAATCATTGATAAGGCGAGAGTGGAAAAAAGCATAGGATTTAATTTGCAAATTCAAATTTGCCAGCAAATTGGCAAAAAGTTATTGTGCAGCGAGAAGGACACAAATTAAAAAACTATTGAATAAAATATTTGATTAGCAATCGAAATGGCTAACGCAAAGTACTTGGTTGCATATTTTTTTTGAAACCGCTCACAGCATACACTTATTGGTCAAGTGTTCTGTTTTATGATCGTTCAATATGTGTGCACATTCTTAAAAAACACTTAAAAACGCTTAAAATTCTAGATATCAAACTTAGCAGAAATTTAAAAACAATAATTAGTACGTAGGTATTTCAAAATTCACTTGATCGCAAAAAAAAATTTTTTTTTTTTTCAATTGTATGAAATATAGGTTTTTTTGTGCACCTTTTCTCAGCCTTTTAACTAAAAGTTGGTTTTTTTTTAAGTTGTAAGTAATAATTGACAAAAAACATGTGTGTCTCCCATGTGTCTCCTCTTTAATTTTTATTGTCAATAAATTTATGTTCTCTATAACTTTTTTGTTTAATCACTTTGTAATTTGCCAAATCTGCCATAATTGCTCTGACATATATTATATTAGTTTAATTTTCTGTTAATCTGTTTAGTTTGTCTAATCTGTTGTTAACTTTTCGATGAAAATTTTACTGGGAGGGTGATGTTTAAATCGCATATTTTATTGTATTTCATTCGTTTTTTTAAAGATTTGTGTTGAAAGTGGTTAGGTTAGGTTAGGTAGGTTAGTGGTTAACAACTCCATGTTCTACTCAAAGGTTTGTATTTTGGGGGAACCCTTTCCTGAAAAATAATAAACACTGTTTTGAGGGATATATCAAAATGGCCATGAGAACGTGAGTTGTCCAAACAAAAATCGGAGTTGGCCCCGACTTCTTGGCATAAATTTACAATAAATTGGCGCACGCAACTTCTAGAGCCGCACAATGGAAATTAAGACATAACGTATACGCCACTTTGTACCTGCCAGCGTGGAACGTGCTTGGCTCTCCTCTCCAAGAGCGAGAACGAAAGGGGAAATGTATTAGAAACGGAAACAGCTCAAGGGAAACACTTGAAGGAGCAAAATACGATTACGATTACCCCCGAAACGAAAGAAGGTCGGCGGAGGTCGGATTCGTATTTGGATTCAGGGGGGAAACAATTTGTTGAGTGCGAGCAACAAGTAAGCGGCAAGGACGAAGGACGAAGGTCCTCCTCCCTCCACCACAAGGTGCCCAAGGGCCAGGGGCCAACTATCGAAACTAGGCAACTGTAACTACGGTGCGGAGGGGCCAGGGGATTGGAAATGGTAGTGGGAATGGAGGGAACATTCCTTGCAGACGGCGCGCCGCATAAAAATTTATGATTATGTTAAAATGTAAAAGTGGCAGCCAGGCGAGCGACGGTGAACAGGGCGCAGCAGGTGAACGAAATCGTGTTAATGTCCTGGACAGAGATGAGCAAAGTCTACAGCAATTTTATCAAACATCAACGAACATGTACTATAATTTTAATAAAACAAAGTCAAAAATAAAACCGACTTTAGAAGCCGTTGAAATAATAAAATATACATGTATTTTATAGATTTTAATTTAAGTTAACTAATAATTTGAAAAGATCACTTTACAATATTTGGTAAACATTATTCAAAAGGAAACTCATTTTAATAAAATAATAAAATATACATGTATTTTATAGATTTTAATTTAAGTTTACTAAAATTTGAAAACATCACTTTACAATATTTGGTACAACATTATTCAAAAGGAAAACTCATTTTAACTGATTCCCATAAAATTTTTGTCCAATGTTTTTTAAAATAATGTTTTTAAACATGTATTTTTTTCACTAATATTTTAATAACGGGTACATAAGTTGTAAAAACTAAATACAAAGCAAAGGTAATATCGTAGACATTTTTTAATGTTGCTAGTGTTTTTTTTATATTCATTTACGTTAGTACTTTTATTAAGTTTTTCTAGTAAATTCCAGCTGCAATTCGAGTCAACGAGAAGTGAATTATGATAGCCACGTGCTCTTCACTAACCAGCTCGTTCTTTTCTTGGCCAACTGGGTCGCCTTGTGGCACATAAAATATGATTTTTCTGCTTAACAAAAATGCGACAAAACTGATGACGGCAACATCGCGGGTATTATGGCAAATAATGACACTACAACGGCGACAGTAACACCAACAAATGATAGCAGCTTGCTGCATTATAGCAATTTTTAGCATTTTCTTCGCTGTTGTGTAGTTTCAGTGGCTGCCATTTACGGTTCCTGTCATCCTGTCAGCAGAAGGCAGGAGTCGCAGTTATGTTTAACTTTCGAGTTGGCAGGATTTGTGTCGACTTTGGTTGTCCATCAAGCGGGTTTTTTTTTTTTTTTGCATTTACACATGTGACCCAAAAATGTCTAGCCAACTTTTTGCTGATTACGTATTTGCTCATTAAGTTATAAAACATTTTCCTCACTTCGTATAAAAAGATGTCAGGACATCTGGCAGCAAAGGCATTTTTATTTAAATCCACTTAAAATGCGCTTGAACAGTTTGATTATGCCAGCTGGTAAGCCGATTGAACAAAGCTTATCGGTTTGGGCATTTCCACATTTTTCCATACCCATACCCAAATCCAGCAGCGTCTTTGTGCCACAAGAAACTTTAATATTTCTCAGATTTGTGACTGTTGGGAAAATTACTTCCTGCCAGGAGCAGCAAGCATCCGTATCCGAATCCACATCCACATCCGCAGCCTGCAAACTGCAGCATCCAATCGATTATGTTGCTATTACTTCCGCCAGTTGTCGCTGCCAGCTGCACTCACCCGATTTCCCCGCATTTTCCTTCCCCGCCACGATTTTCCTTTGATACGGATGCGTTGCATACTTCCCAGATCAAGGCAGGAAAAGTAAGGAAAACGGCAGGAACAAATTTTACAATTTATTACGATTTATTTTTCATATATGAACACTGAATTTCGACGTTCTAAAGGTTAACCAAAGACACTTGTTTGTGCTGGACATTAAAAGAAAGTTTCATTATAAAAATTAAAGAAGATAATTGTAATTATAAATTTTAATTTTCAAAATTTAAATCAAAAATTGGAACCATTTACTTGAAATTAATAGAACAATAGTGTACTATTATGGTTTCGCATGCAATAGCCTATTTATCATTTTATAAAGAAAGAATATTTAATATGGCAGTAATATGCGAACAACACAAAAGTGTAAAGCTTATTTTTAAAATTTTGTATAAAGTTTACTAAAGAAAATACATTCTCTGTATATTTTTTTGTATTTTAGGGCAGTTTATTTTAACATTATACTTAAAAATACAATGACAGGATAATATGTAAAACGTTAGTCAGTTATTGAGCACTTGAGCAGGAATTTCGACCAAAGGCAGCAACAGCTGTGGGGCTCACACATGTTGCCATTTGCCCAAGGATTCCTTCCTTCGTCCCCCCACAGGACACCCTGCATTCAGTCATTCCTCTTTAGGGCCACTGCGAACTATTGTCGATTTCACAATGGGAATACTCTCTCTCTCTGAGCCAAAATGCAAAAAGGCTATTAAAACTCCCCCGGGCGGTGGCCTTTCAATAGGCTAAAGAGCTGAGGAGAGGGTGTGCTACCCCTTTGATTGCCTGGCAGGTGGTGGCACTGGCCCCCGCATCACCGTCATCTGTCGCACTTCTGTTGGCCATGTTGGGCATGTAGGGCTGCAGGCCATTGTCCACCCACTCCACATCCCCCGAAACCATTTCGGATGCCAACCAGGTCAGCGTGCGGAGGTGGAGGAGCCCCCTGGGCATTCAATTGCGAATTCAATTGGCAGTGGACACCCGAATTGCAGCAGTTCATGTTGTCCAAATGGCTAATTAGCTGGGAAATGCGCTAAGCACTTGCACATAATTGCCCCATAATCCTGTCCTGCCTTGTCGCTGTTGTTGCACGGATCATGTTCAACGAACTCGACAAGATTGAGGACAGTTTAGCCTTTGATTGATAACAAATTGTGCTCAAAAGTCTCGGCCAGAGAAAAGGATGCACTGCTAGAAATACTGTATTTTTGGAGGGACCTAAGTACTTGATAATAACATTTTAAAATTTAAATAAAAAAATATATAATAACGGATGAAATCCCAAATGGGTTATTGTTTAAATTAAAATGTAACCTTTTACTTAAGGTTTATTTTCAACACATATATTTACTCAAAATTAAATTAAAATAGACTAATTTAAATACCTATAGTTTAAGACTAAATTAATTAACCCAAATAAATGGCAGACAAATGTAAAATTTCCAAATTTATAAATGCTGTTTTAGTTTTGTATTTAATTTTAGACACTTCAAAACCTTCATATTTTAAATGGTTGTCTGCCTTAAAATAAATTTATTTTTACCCAAAATTTCAAAAGCACTGAGGTCGCATTTCCTTTTAAACTTTAAGCTGTGTTTGTCACCCGAGCGGATTGATCTTTGCCATTTCTCGGAGTGGCGGCCAAAGGCGTCTGCTAAATGGGGCGCGTTAATTAGAAACCATTTCCGGGAATTGGCTGGAAACGGAATGACGGAGGCTGTGGCCAAGTCTCGTGCGTGCCATCTTACACTCAATTGATTTAATGGTACCGGAGAATGGAGAATGGAGAATGGAGTCCGAGTCCGGCCGGAGGATTGTGCTCACATGCTGTCCCCGCTCGTTAAGCCGTGCGATTGTCCTCGTTTTATGCGTGTCACATAATAAATCTCATTTGATTTGTTTACTTCCCATTACTCCTTGGGCAGGACTCTGTGTGGATGGATGCTGCTTAGGATCTGGCGGCCATTGTCCTTTGTGGCTGTCATTAAACACGGGTCATTGTTTTTGTGGCCTCAGCATCCGGGCAGCCTTCTTCCTCTTTCCCCTCTTGGAGGAGTAATTCGATTGGCCTCCGTTTAAGTGTCGCTCCTGGCCGGCAATTTAATTAATAATCAAATTACGCATACGCCACGTGACACGCTGCTTTCAATTTTGTTCTGCCATCCCGCACAGATACCCGTGTTTTATAAATATCCACCACTGCGAACTTATTTCATTTAATTTAAGTCGTCTAGGAATTCAATTAGGCCTGATTATGGTAGGATCTGAGAGGACAATGCCTAGAAAAGCATCCGGAATGTTTATTCCCTCCCATTTATTGACAAACGAGGGCCAAATATTTAACAATTATCAAGTTAATTGGCTACAGAAAATCTTAACAATTTAAGCAGCTTTCAAGGTATTATTTCACCGGGAGTTTAAACTCTTTGTTTTACTTTGTTTTAACTTATTTGCATTTTAATTGCTTGTCTTTATATTAAATTTAAAAAATTTTTTTTTTTTTTTTTTTTTTTTTTTTAATTTTTTTTTTTTTGTAAAAAAATTTTTTTTGTTTTTTTTTGAAGTTTTTTTTATTTTTATTTTTTTTTTTGGGGGGGGTTTTGGTGGGGGGGGGGGGGGGGTTGCAAAAGGGGGGGTATTAACGAAAAAAAATTTTCCTTCCCTATTTTTTTTTTTTTTTTTTTAAAAAAAAATTTAAAAAAAGAAAAAAATTTTTTTTTTTTTATTTTTAATTTTTTTTTTTTTTTTTATTTTTAAAATTTAAAAAATTAAAAAATTTAAAAATTTTTAAATTTTTTTAATTTTTTTTTTTTTTTTTTTTTTTTTTTTTTTTTTTTTTTTAATTAATAATATTTTTTTTTTTTTTATTTTTTTTTTTTTCTTTTTCTTTTTTTTTTTATTTATATTTTTTATAATTTTTTTTTTTTTTTTTTTTTTTTTTTTGTGGTGTGTTTTTCCAAAATCGGGGAAAAAGTGGTTTTAAAAAAGAGGTTTTTTTTTTTTTTTCCCCCCCCCCCCCCGCGCTTGCCCCCCCCCCAAAAAGGGGCAGTTTTTTTTTTTTTTTAATTTTTTTTTTTTTTATTTTTTGGGAGTTTAATTTAAAAATTTTTTTTTTTTCAAAACAAAAAAAAAAATTTTTTTTTTTTTTTTTCCCAGGGGGAGGCCTGCCTTAAATTTTCACTAAGTATCTTTATTTTTGTAAATAGAACTTACTTTAAAATAGAATAAATGGTATTATTTTCATTTATTACTGCCAGAGCTATATCGGCTTCAAATAGATTGAGAAAATGTATATAAACAAAACAACTAATAACCAAAATGGTTAAGTAGGTCCTACTTAATTATATTATTAAGAGAACTCAACAAATTAAACCTAATTTAATTACAATGTAAAATTGACTCCAATAATTAATTAAAATTAATTTAATTATACACAAGTAACCCAAACAACTTTGAACAGAACAAATCACTGTCAATTCAACGTTATTAATTTAATTCATGCATAGATCAGCACCCAAAACACATGCACTATTGGTTCAATATGGCTGAGTAAGATATCATCTTCATCACCTCACATCTACCTAATCGAAGTGGCAAATATAAGCAACTTGTGGCCCCAAAGAGCAGCCATTTTGATTTGGGCCAGTAAATTGCTTGGATATTTGGTAGAAATTAGCACTGACCACGCCCACACATCGTCTGGAGCAAAACAATAACCATAAATGTTAACAAGGAGCCGTTGGGGCCACATAACACAGAACTTAATGATGCCCAACAAGAGGCAATAGGACTACAAAGGAGGAGCCACTCGAGCCGAAAGTTTGTGGGCCAGGACATTTAGCATATGCCGGTGACAGGTGCTAAGGTGTCTGCAGTCTGCAGGATTCGAATGCCATTTTCTTCTATCTCCCCCTGGAATTAATTAGAAAACTGCGGTTGTGCTCAGACCTTTCCCTTAGCAGATTTAATTTGCGGTCGCCTCAGCAAGGCAAAAGGACACACAGGACACACACAGGCAGGCATTTAAATTTGCTGGTGAAAATCTGAGCAAATTCCTTGATTAAATCCCTCCTTTTCGGGCGGCGGGCGCTGTGATTGATTAACGTGTGTGTCGAATCGAAAGTGTTGGGCACAAAGTGAGTGCAGACATGTATCCTTATCCCTGAGCAGCAACAAAAGTCAAACTACGTCTCATTGCCAGCCCTTTGCAAATGACTGATTGTCCTTGGTCCCCGTCAAGGACCCCCCTTTTTTTCACCCATAACTGAACACGTTTGCCCATGAAAAATCGTTCCAGCGAATCTTATTATAAAACATGTGCTTAAGTAATAGCATCCGAAGTGAAGTGTTTGACTGCGCTCTGTGTCGTGTAACAGATTGCCAATCCACTCCTGCTGCAATCCGGGCCAAGATTAATTTGTTTGCACTTTGATGGGTGATGGGTGATGTGATGTCCTGGCGCTGAGTTGATGGAAATCAAAACTGAAACGAGGGGGAGAGAGTCTGTGTCCCCTGGTAGAGCTTCAAAAGAAGGTGAACACTGGGGATTGATTTTATATTGGAACAGTCAATAGGTCTTAAATAAATAGGATACAATTTCTGAAAGGCCTGAGGTTCTATTGATTTTTTATTGGAGAAGAGAATGTTCTTTAAATAAATAGAAGGTATAAAATAAATAGTAAAATCCTTTAGGCTTCAAATGTGGCTGCACTATATTTCTAACCTTTTTCCAAAAAAGTCTTTAAATTTACAAACACATTTGATTTAATTTACTTAAAGTTCTGTTGTTATATACCCTTTTTGCTTTTTTTTTTTTTTTTTTTTTTTTTTTTTTTTTTTTTTTTTTTTTTTTATTTTTTTTTTTTTTTTTAAAAAAATATATTTTTATTTTTTTTTTTTTTTTTTTTTTTTTTTTTTTTTTTTTTTTTTTTTTTGGGGGGGGGGGGGGGGGTAAATTTTTTTTTTTTTTTTTTTTTTTTTTTTTTAAAATTTTTTTTTTTTTGGTTTTTTTTTTTTTATATTTAAATTTTTTTTTTTTTTTTTTTATTTTTTTTTTTAAAAATATTTTTTTTTTTTTTTTTTTTTTTTTTTTTTTTTTAAATTTTTTTGGTATCCCCCCCCCCGGGGGAGGGACCCCCCTCACAGAAAACCCAAAAACTATATAAAAGAATATTGTTGCGTTCAAATATAAACATCTTTACACATAAAAACAAAAAAAACAAGGAAGTCTTACTTTTTTTTTTTTTTTTTTTTCAATTTTTATTTTTAAAAAATTTTTTTTTTATTTATATTTTTTTATTTTTTTATTAAAAAATTTTACGTTTGTTTTTGACCACTGTCTAAATTGTATTTTTACCGAAAACTTAATTTTTCAATTCCTTAAAAACATAGCCATAATAAATCTCTGGAATCGGCTTTACTTCCAGATGTGATCGCCCTTATTGTTATCAATTGATGCCCCTGGAATTTGTGTGTGCAATGTATAATATTCAAACACCCCCCTTCAGCCGCACAGTGACTATCAAAAGTATGCGCATAACTCAGACGCCGCCATTTGCATGCTTCGAGTGTTCACAAATAGGATTCGGACTTGGATTTTTCCGCATTGCATAAATTCCCTTTGCGCCAGCTTGACGAGGGGAAACTTTTTGCAACATTTTATCAGATTATGAAACACACAAAATGCAACTTCCCGTGCCGAGGATATAAGGATATAAGAAGAAAGAGAAATATAACTTGAATGTGTTCTTCTTACCTCAACCACATATTTTGCAAAGTAAGCGGAAACATTAAAATTGTATTTGTGAGCCATAACCGCTGGAGTTGAAGGGCTTCTGAGGAAAAGCACAACAATTGCAAATCCAGGGAGCGACTTAAAAGGTGCAGAAGTGAAGAGTCCTCAAGAAAATAGCTCAAATTTTAGGGAGAAAGGAGAGAAAATAAATAGATTAATACAAAGTATGTAAGCCTTACTATTCCCTTTGTTTTAAATATCAAAATATTGATTACTCAAACTTAAAACACCACTTTTTAATTAGTAAGCTTTAAAATTCCAAATAATTGTTCATAGCGCGAAGTTATGGATTTTCCACTTACCCCTAAATATAGTAAGCGAATAAAACACGCCATAGTTTAAATACCATGAAGGATAAAAAACACAGGTGGTAAAGCAAACAAGCTGCACGCGAAAATCGCATCAGCAATTTGTAAAGAACCGAAAAGTGATGGAAAAAATATTAAAGCATGCTATGGAGTCCTCAGATGTTTGGTGATAGTCCCATTGGTGACCCCTTATCCTTATCAATCTCTATTAAAGAACGCTCTGGAAACAAGCTTTTGAATTCGAACTCGGGCACTTGCGGTGTTGAAGATGCAGACTCTTGTCAGTGGTGTTGGGCAAAAAGCCATGACAAATGGCCAACAGGATGCATATTTATGATTGCACACACATCACACCCTCTCAAACTGTTGACCACACTCAAGGGCAGGCTAAAATGCTGCTGCTGTTGTTGCAGGCACTTTGGCAGTACTCGGGTAAAATGCCAGCACAAACTTTATACGCACGTAGTCAATTACTCACACCAAGTTGGCTGGGAAGCGCCACCCAACCACCCACAGCCCAATCAGCCCACCACCCAACCACCCAGTCACACGTGCTTGCATAGGATACACATACTATATTTGTGTACCGACGTGTATTGTCATTTTCCATTTTGGCAGCTCGAAAAAAGTAAACAAATCGGAGCAGATAAATTAAACCCGACGTTACTTAATGTATGTGGCCTTGTCATTCAATTCAACTTACAACTCACTTGGGTATATCTTTTAGGCCTTATAATATCACTCTTACCTGATGTCCAAACTCTTTTGATGTAAGATAATAAAAACAGAAACTTCTTCCTTCTTGTGAGTTGCATAGATTGAAAATTGGTTTAATAGTAATTTAAAAAAGAAAAGTATTTCCATATGATATAATTTCACATGTCAACTGAAAGAAAATTTAATTTGCATACCGAACAATAAAATATAACCAAATCTTCATACGCAAATCAAATAAGTGTGAAAATAATTTCCCTTTTCAGCAAGTTACTTTAAACCTAAATTGAATGCACTATTCACGAGTATTTAAGCCCTTTCTTTCCCAACCGTAATTCAAATTCGTTTTGCATGTATTCCCCACACAGAACAAACAAGAAACAACTCAATAAATATTGTTCAGGACATAAAATTGAAAGTATTGCCTAAGCCCATAAACCAACAAAACTCTTAACATGCCACCCCCCATCCGATCTCATCGTCCTCCCATTGTCCTTCTATCTGAACGTTGTTCGCTCTTTGTCTTAATTTCTTAAAAGGCCGAGACAATTACAATTGGAATTTATTTGGCATTGTGGTCGGCACAGGAAAAGGAAAACCAGGGAGCGGTGCAGAGATGTCATGAGTTACTGTTAATTAGAAAATTGTTATTCAATGGATTGGAGTCTGGTTTCTGGGCTCAAAGTGTGAATGCATGTGGGGATAGATTGGACCAATTTAAAGTAAATCTGCCAATTTCCTACCAACGTTTTCATTTAATTTACAAAAACATTATGCTAAAATAAAATTTCCGAAGGTGTTATTAAATGTGGAGTTATTTTGGCACAGTAACACAAAAAATACAGTCAAGATTTCTGAAAAATGGACCGATTTGCACAATTTTTGAAATACCTACATATATTTTCTGTAAATAAATTTTGAAAAAAAAAGTTTTTATCGTTTTAGAAATTAAATTTTTGGTAATTTTTTTGTTATTGGAATATTTAAATTCTTGTTTTAAACCATTTCATCTTCTAAGCGTGTAACGAATAACGTTGGCTGGGCAAGGTGGTAAAAAATATAATCAACACAACGCACGCTATTGAACATCGGCTGCAACTCGTCGGCTTGAGGGGGGGTGTTATTTAGTTGTGCTGATTTGGCCCTTTAGAATATTATCCTACTTTAAAATTTAGCGTGCTGCGACAAAGAAAAGATACATTTACACAGTAACACAAAACATGTACTGACAAATGAATCGGACAACCGGAGAGAAACGAAAACGAACTGCAAACTCACATAACTAATACACATACACTAAAAGTGACCACTGCTGTTTGTGTGGATCACCTGCCCACCCTACCTTGGTCGTTATGATCCCATCTTTCAACGACCCCTTCACACTTACAGGCGCTGCATCAGCCCGAGTTCAACTTTAAAATCTTTAAGCAAACATTATAATTTATTCACTAAAACTATTAAAAATAAAATTGATAAACATTAAAGGGTATTTAAATATAAAAAAAATAAACATAAAAGAAATTAACATTAAACAAGCAAAAAAGACTTTAAATATAAAAGACAGCAAATGGTTTTGTATCGCTGAACGACAAAATTGGGTTTGGACAAAGATAACTACATGCCAAAAATAAATGCAAAAATTAAATGAACGTAAACATAAACGAGCAAAAGCAAAACGAAACTCAGCCTGAAGTGCAAGGTGCACTGCTGGGCGCGCAGGCGCGGTAAAAAGATGCGCCGCTGACGCTTATCTTTGACTAGCTCGAAGGGAGCAAAGAGAGGGCGAAGGAAAGAACATAAGCGGTGATTGGATTATGTCTTCATCCGCGAGGTTTAGTTTTTCGCAAGTTTAGGCCGGTGCACATTTGCAAATTTTGCTGCTGCGCGAATTTTTTTTTTTTTAATGTTTTCGGGCTTGATATAAAAAAATAAGAAAAGTGCTCACTTACATCATTTGACGACTCCGCGGTGAAAGCGCTTCCAACGAGGTTGCCGCTGTGAGGGTAAAAATTAAGAAAATATGCATTCCTGCCTAAAAAGCCTCGCGAGAAAAAAAAGTTCTTCCCTTTCTTTGTGATGTTTGTTCTTGTTGCTTTGCTTTCTTTTGCTAATCGCGCATTATGTTTCGCTGTGATGTAACTTTACTTAAAAATAAATTTGTTATGGCTTAAAGATATAAATAAAACTACAAAAGATAAATAAAAATTAAAAATTAAATTCGAAACATATTGGTTTTTGTTCTTCTTTGATGCGGATTTTCCCTGCCTTGGCTGCCTTTGCTTGGCTGAGGCGCGGTCAAAAGTGGAGGTTAAAAAGTTATATGTAGGTGTCCAAATGGAAAATTCGGACAACTTGTGGTGCTTAAGCGAACTGCGCTTTAGCGCTTCGTAATGCTCGCTTGGATTGGATTGCTGTGATCGCTGTGGTTGCTTAGATTGGCTGGCTTAGATTGGCTTGTTGGGCTACGTTAAAAAACCATTGAAATTTTTATTCGCTGCGGCGCTTAAAAGCACCGATTTTCTCGAATCCTCGGCGCAGCAACTGGCCCTGCCTGGATTTCCCTCTGCAATAGACGATGCCTCCTCCAGCGCTTTTTGAAGAAAGGATTTGCGGCGAGGGTCGCCTAGGTTGCCTGCGCAATTAAACCAAAGGAAACACTTAGCCACTTGCCTGTCCACATTCCTTTGCGCCACTCACCCTCGTTTGCCGCAAAGTACCAAAAATAGTAGCTAAAGCGGAAGGACAGGTGTCCTAGATCCTGGATCGCACAAAACTGGGTAACAAAAAATCACAAATTAACTTTGGCTTGTGCCAACTAATCTAAACACATACTTTTTTCACAGATTTTCCTCACGCACTGACAAACTGACTTTTCACCTTTGATGCTTTTGCCACCCGGGCCCGGTCTTATATAGCCCTGTGGCTGCCGCGGATCCCAACTCCACCACTCCGCCATTTGGGGTCAGGAGAGGCGCCAAAACTCTTGATCTAATTTTCCCCTTTTCTCGCCACACACACAGTCTCAGTTTTCCCTGGGTAGCAGCAAGGGATCATGTTGCCAGGCATAATGTACCGAGACATGTTTCGCAACCAGTCGATGTTGACAACAAAAAAAATGTGTCTAAACATCTTAGCTTTTGTTTTGCTGGCACAAGCGCCACTACAAATCCCCCCTACCAAAATCAGACTGGGGATCGCATTGCGAGAAACAGGCCTGATACCGCTTGTAGCCAGTACTACTGCCTTATGTCCTTTGCATGATATTTTCCCAAGAATTTGCCCTGCATATCTTCCAGGTCGTAGTAAGCGCTACCCAACTTTTTCCTGACTCGAGCTTTTAGAAACCTGGGTCCGAACTTGGCGTTGTAGCCCTCAGCGAAGTTGCTCTGTTTAAAATTCCTTCGGAAAACCTCTTGACCCTCTACAAAGTTTGCCTCTCTCGCACGAAGGTTATACTGCCGCTCATTCTTCTCATGCTGTTGCTGCATTATTTCACCAGCTCGGCTGCGTATAATTTCTAGAGAGTCCTTTTGATTTATGTTAACCGAGCGGTCTTCTAGCAGGTTTAACTTTCGCAACAGCGAGTAAGTGGAGCCAGAAGTAATCATCTGCTGGCCAAACACCATATAGTACGGGCTTGTTCCTATACTGGAATGTACCGCTGACCTTAAGGCACAACATATGTGAGAGAGATATTTGTCCCAATCCTTTTGTTCGCCCTTTACATAGGAACGGATGGCCGCCACTACTGATCGATTTACTCGCTCCGCCGCATTTCCTTGGGGCGCATGAACCGGAGTAAAAAAATGTGCTATGCCGTACTGGCTTAAAAGTTTGCTAAATGTTTCTGAGCGAAACTGCGAACCATTGTCTGAAACAATAGTTTCAGGAACCCCAAACAGATGAAACAACTCAGTCTCCAGATACTTTATGACAACATCTGCCGTGATTTTCTTCACCGGATGCAGAAATACGTATTTTGTCAGATGGTCAAGAACTATAAATATTCCAACATTTCCGCTACGAGATCTAGGGTAGGGCCCAAGGAAGTCTATGTAAAGTCTCTGGAAAAATCTTTCTGAGTCTATGGCCTTCGATAAGGGAGGCCTGAGGGCAAAATTTGGTGCCTTTGAGGACTTGCATACTTCGCAGGAATTTACATATTTTTTTATGTCAGAAACAAGACCTGGCCAGAAATAAAATTGTCGAACCCGCTCAATCGTTTTGTGAATTCCACCGTGAGCCGATAATGGGTGATCGTGCGCTTTGTAAAGGGCTTCCGGAACTACCTCTTTTGGTAGCCACAGCTTCCAATTGTACTTATCATAAACTGGCTCTCCAACTGAATGTTCAGCTCTCCTATAAACCCTACCATCAGTGACCTTGACATCCGGCAACTGGTCTTTGGAACCCTCCACGCGAACGATCAAGTCCAAGTACTCAGGCGAACTGAAATGATCTGAGTCCACATCTATTATTTGTTCGTTTTCACAGTCCAGTTCAGCCACGTCTTCCTCATGCACTCTTGAAAGAACATCGGGAACCACGTTTAACTTGCCTCTCCTATGCTCAATCTTAAACGAGTAAGCTTGCAGTTTCAAAGCCCATCTTGCCAATCTCGAGCTTAAATCCGTCTGTGACATGAGCCATTTTAAGGAAGCGTGGTCCGTTATTATGGTGAAATCATGTCCTTCTACGTAGGCCCTAAAATTCTTCAAGCACACAATGGCAGCCAAACATTCTTGCTCTGTTACCGAGTAATTTTGTTGAGCCTTGTTTAATTTTTTTGAAACAAATGCTATCGGACACTCATCACCTTCTTCAGACAGCTGAACTAAAACTCCTCCAACTCCTGTCTTGCTGGCATCACAGTGTATGTAAAATGGCTTTGAAAAGTCTGCACTTTTAAGGATAGGCGCTTCGCTCAACTTTTTCTTTAAATCTTCGAAGGCTTTTAATGCATCTGGTGTAAAAACGAACTTCCGTTTTGTGGAAAGTAAGTCCGTGAGTGGTGCTGTCACTGCTGCGAAATTTCCTATGAATTTTCGATACCAGCCACATAAGCCTAAAAAGCTTCTCAAGGATCTGAGAGATTTTGGCACGGGAAACTCAGTTATGGCTGCAATTTTATCTGGATCCATGCGTATTCCTCCATCTCCAACTATGTGCCCTAGATACTTAACACGCCTGGAGCAGAACTTGCTTTTTCCAATATTAATTGTTAATCCAGCTCGCTTTATGTGGAAAGCCACTTCGCGCAAAACCTCGAGATGTCTCTCCAAAGTATCCGAAACTATGAGCAAGTCATCCAAGTAAACAAATACTTCGTTACGAAGTTGTGGAGGTATGACCTTGTCCATAAGTCTAGACATAGTTTGCGTGGCGTTACATAGGCCAAAAGGCATGACTTTGAAGTGATAGAGCGGACGGCCTGGTACCGTAAAAGCTGTCTTGTCCCTAGAAGCTACATCTAATGGGACTTGCCAGTAGGCATCTTTTAAATCCAAACTGGTGATGAATTCGGCCTTGGGTAAACGACTCAATATCCCGCTAATTTGCGGAAGTGGATACGCATCCTTTTCTGTGAGTGCATTTACTTTTCGACTGTCCAAACACAACCGAAATTTCCCTGGCTTCTGAACTATTACCAAAGGAGAGGACCACGAACTATCAGACTCTTCTATAACTTTTAGCTCAATCATTCTGTCAATTTCAGCATAAATTAACTTTTCCATGGCGGGCGAAACAGAATAGTGTCGCTGCTTCACAGGTTTGGCCTGACCAACATCTATCGAGTGAGATATTAAATTTGTTTTTCCAAGTCCTTGCTGCGTGAATGATGGAAATAAATTTACCACATTCACCAACTGCGCTTTTTGAACCTCGGATAACTCGTGCTCGACTGATTTTAAATCTATCTCTGATACATTAGGCAGGTTTGGCAACAGGTCAAATTTGCGCCAAAAATCGATTCCCAAATACAAATCTTGTTTTAATGTGGGGACAACATATATTTCTATTTCTTCGCACCTTTGATCGTATACAACGGGGAGAGTGACCTTTCCTACTATTTCTTGCCCATTGCCATCAGCCGTGCTGATTCTAGATTTAATTCTTTTATACTGCATGCCCTCTTCCAAAAACTGCTGAGCCAACTTCCCACCTATGCAGCTAACAGTTGCTCCAGAGTCTAAAAGCCCTTTTACGAGACGATGTAGCAATTGTACTGCCACAAATGGCCGCGGATCTTGTGAACTATCTCCCATGGAATTAATTTCTTTCAGGTGGCCTTTTATTTTTTCTCACTTCTTGCCAAAATTCTTTCATTCTCTGTGTGCTACGAGATACTAAGTTATGGTCTTCGTTGTCTTGTTCTGATATTTGACTTAACGAAAACAAAGGATCACAAGGGATTTCTTTTGTAATTAAGCTGGAGATTGGGGCTGAGTTGAAGTTGCCAACGGGTTCTGAGCACGCAAAGACCTCGGTTTGAGTGGTGGCATCTGCGTGCTCCCTGAGCGGTTTTTTGCCATGCACTTTGCACAATTGGTTTTGTAAATATTTGGCAAACCGCATCCGAAGCAAAACACGCGCTGTTTGTCCAATAGACATTGCCTGTAACCGTGCCCTTCTTTGTGACAGTTCCAACAGCTCACTGCCAGCGCCTCTATTCCAATTTCTAAATCGACTTCACTGACTGCCTCATCTTCCAAAGGTCCGCTTAACTCTTGTGCTATTTCTGCTACATCTTTCTTAAACGGAATTCGCTTGGCGTATCCGTGAGATCGCTTAACGTCCTCCAGAAAAGTTTCCCTTCGACGACATACCTCACGCAAATGCGATACACAAGTTATATCTACGTTGAGAATTTCGTGCCGTATTTCTGGTCTCAGGTTATTTTTTAAAATTCGCACTAGCTTGTTGTTTGACAAAGGCTTCTCCATTTGGTCGAGGAAAACATTAATCGCATTAAAGAAATTGTCAAAACTTTCATTGCTTTCCTGTTTTCTTTGCCTGATAAGTTCTTCAATGTCTCCATCATCCCTGTCATCTTTGTATTGCTGTCGCAAGGCTGAACACAAGGCTTCCCACTTAATTTCCTTCACGGCTTTGTGGTGCCTCCAAAAGAAATCTTTCGCTTTTCCCTCAAAAAGTGAGCTTACATTTTTGCACAACAACTCAAAGTTTCCTTTGTCATGGCTTCAACCTGATAAATAAAATTATCTACGGACAACCCAGTCCCTGAAAACTTTAACTTCCAGCCATTCATGATCGGGCCAACCTTATCTGGTCGCCTCGACAGCTCGGAAGATAGGCTTCCGGAATTCCTTCTCATGGTTAGATGGTCAGAATTGTTGTCCTGCCACCCCTCATTCTCCCCATGACCTTCTGAATGCACTGAGTGAGCGCCATGGCTCAAAGGTGCCTGATTGAGGCGTTGAAAGCAACCCTGCACGTTGGTCTCAATTAACTGAGCCATTTTCTCCGTCAGCGCTGTTAAAATGTTATTTTGCATGATTTGCATTTGATTTGTAATGTCAACTTGACTCGTGCTACCCTGAGACGGATTGGAAGGACCTGGTGTTTCCCTTTCTGGTCCTGGTGACCTGTTTCCCTCATTCTGACTTGGAGGTTTGCCCAACGCCCTTGTGACGCAGACAAAGTTGCATGTGGGACACCTCGGATTTGCAGAAAAATGAGTCCGTATACAAGCTCTATGAAAAACGTGACTGCAAGGGGTTTTATAGGCTTCCTCTTCTGCTTTAATGGAACTGCTACATAAGGAGCAAGTGCCTTTTCCTGACCCTGCAGCGTTATTATCGTCCCGTTCTAGACCCATATTTTAAAAATTTCTAAAGCCTAACAATAAATATAAGAAAATGTGCAAAAATAATATAAAGATGGTATATAAATTTAGGTACGTATGAAATAAATGTGTTCTTTTTGGACAACAATAAAATAACTCTCAAAACGAAATAAAATCAAAAATCAAAACATAAATTAAGTTGAACTCGTAGCCTAGCTTTGCAACCTGCAAATGTGTATTAATGTATGCGTAATTATGTGAGATGGAAAATTTTTAAGTAAAGCGGTCAGCTTGCGGTCAGTCATCAATCGTAGACAACTGCTTCCGTCAAACATTGCACTTTACCCGATTTTAGTCTTTATGTGGTTTATCCCAGTTCGAAAACATAGGACAAAATTCCACGCCACTTAGCCTTTTTGGCAGATACCGCGCTGCTCCAAATGAGGTGGTTGGAAACAGTCCTGGGACTTATTTCCAAATTCCAACCGTCTCCAGAACAGTGCGAAAACTGTCAATAGGTACTTGTAGCTGAGTTTGCAAGGTACTGCTAAACCCAGGGGTTTTTTTATCGCAGTTGTTCCAGGCAAAACAAAACTAATAAGGCTAAAAGAATTAGAGGTCAGCTAAAAATTCGGAAATTTATTAATCTGAATTCCAATAAGTCTCCTGCCATATTAAAAATTTAAAAGAGAAAAAAAAGAAAAAAAAATAGAAAGTTAAAACAGTTCGTAATTTCGTTAGTGAGCCCCATCTAAAATATATTTAATAAATGAGGCCTTAACGTTGGGCGCCAAAAATAAGATAATAATAATATTTGTAACTGTAACGACCCGAAATCGGGCCATACAATTTTTCTTATTACATAACTGTTCCTTATTATCTTATATTATCATTCCTATTACTATTATTATTATTAAATTTAAGTTCTACTGAAGTATCGCAATAGTATAAATGGGCCACCACTAGGTGCGAATGTTTGAAGCAGGCCATCACTAGGCAGCCGGCGTGGATAAGGAATCGCCAAAAACCAACGGGACCGAAACGACGAGAATGAAAGACCAACCGAACACGCCATATGAAAAGTCTACTGCGCACATGCAAAGGCAGGGCAAAGAAGCGACGAGAATGAAAGACCAACCGAACACGCCATATGAAAAGTCTACTGCGCACATGCAAAGGCAGGGCAAAGGGGCGACGGGGAAGGCTAGACACCCGCGCAGCTGCAGACGCCAAGAGCGAGACAGAGCTAGCGCACGGGCCACCTGCGCTGAATACGCAGGCACAAGAGGGACGAATAAACTGCGCAGAAACGCCGGCAGAGGACGCAGCAGAATCGAAACTTTAGGCGACAAGGAAATGGACGCCGGGAATTGAAATTAGTCTTTTGCGGGAGCTGGAGCTGATCGGTCGACATCGCGGAAACGTCCAAGTCCAACGCGGAAACCAAAGTACAGTGCCTCTTGTTGCCCACGTGCCTCCCGTGCAGTGCCCTCGTTGACTACGTGCCTCCCGTGCAGTGCCCCTCGTTGACTACGTGCCCCCGTGCAGTGCCCTCGTTGACCACGTGCCTCCCGTGCAGTGCCCCTCGTTGACCACACGCCCCGCTGCAGTGCCTCTCGTGGACCACGTGCCTCCCGTGCAGTGCCCCTCGTTGACCACACGCCCGCTGCAGTGCCTCTCGTGGACCACGTGCCTCCCGCTGCAGTGCCCCTTGCCAACGACGCGCAGCCTTTTACCGTGCATCTGCCACCGACGCGCAGCTTGCCGACCACGTGCATTTGCCGACGCGCAGCCTGCTGACCACGCGCAGCCTG
This sequence comes from Drosophila oshimai, assembly GCA_018150695.1. Classification (NCBI taxonomy): domain Eukaryota; kingdom Metazoa; phylum Arthropoda; class Insecta; order Diptera; family Drosophilidae; genus Drosophila; species Drosophila oshimai. The sequence goes on along the minus strand of JAECWM010000315.1, from coordinate 12,353 downwards.
CCAACCACGCGCAGCCTTTTACCGTGCATCTGCCACCGACGCGCAGCTTGCCGACCACGTGCATTTGCCGACGCGCAGCTTGCCGACCACGCGCAGCCTGCTGACCACGCGCAGCCTGCTGACCACGCGCAGCCTGCCACCATCTCGTCGCCAGCAGCCACGCGCATCCCGGATCCAGTTATAAGTTTCACAGTCATCTTGCCTGAGTGAGTAGTGCTACATTAGGAGTGCGGTATAGGCAGGCCAGGGAACATGTTCACCAACTAGGATTTCCATAACTTCATGAAATAAAGCTTGTATATGGTAAAGGTTAAACCCTGTGTCCGTTACTTGACCGTTACGTTTTCCAGCAGCCCAGATCGAAGTACGACGTAGGTAACCCCTTCCCCTCTCGCCCTACAACCGCTAGGCGTGCAGCCTCAGTTGTACCCTCTCCCCCTCTTGCCCTACAACCGCTAGGCGTACCGCCTCAGTTGTACCCTCTTCCCCTCTCGCCCTACAACCGCTAGGCGTACAGCCTCAGTTGTACCCTCTTCCCCTCTTGCCCTACAACCGCTAGGCGTACAGCCTCAGTTGTACCCTCTTCCCCTCTCGTCCTGCAACCGCTAGGCGTACAGCCTCAGTTGTACCCTCTTCCCCTCTTGTCCTGCAACCGCTAGGCGTACCCGCCTCAGTTGCCACCCGCTCCCGCTCGTCCTGCAACCGCTAGGCGTACCCGCCTCAGTTGTAGCCCGCTCCCGCTCGTCCTGCAACCGCTAGGCGTACCAGCCTCAGTTGCCACCCGCTCCCGCTCGTCCTGCAACCGCTAGGCGTACCCGCCTCAGTTGTAGCCCGCTCCCGCTCGTCCTGCAACCGCTAGGCGTACCAGCCTCAGTTGCCACCCGCTCCCGCTCGTCCTGCAACCGCTAGGCGTACCCGCCTCAGTTGTAGCCCGCTCCCGCTCGTCCTGCAACCGCTAGGCGTACCAGCCTCAGTTGTCACCCGCTCCCGCTCGTCCTGCAACCGCTAGGCGTACCCGCCTCAGTTGTAGCCCGCTCCCGCTCGCCCTGCAACCGCTAGGCGTACCAGCCTCAGTTGCCACCCGCTTCCCGCTCGCCCTGCAGCCGCTATAGGCGTCCCGCCTCAGCTGCAGCCCGTTCGGCCAATTTTTCCCAACAACTCAAACGTGAGACTGACCACTTCCACCTTAGTCAGCTCACTCTCTTACAGTTTCCACCAGTCCCATCTTATAAATTTTCTGTAAGCGACCCCTGGACAGACTGAGACATATCCCAGCCAGGATCACTACTTTACAGATGGCGCCCGAGCAGGGACTTAGGGAATCAGGATAATTAGAGAACAACATCCTTCGTGACTTAAAACCTCACCAGAGTAATTTTTAAAATTTTTTGAAAATTTAAAAAAAAAAGTTTTATATTTTTTGAAAATTTTTGCAAGGGAAAAATCGATTTCTTACGGGCCCAAATAGCGTAGGGAAAAGCATGCGCAGGACGATAATGGAGAATTATCCTTGCTAGGAAATTATCATTGCTTAGAAAAAAAAATAAACACGGTCTCAGCCCAGGAAAAATCACTGTCCCAGCTAGGGAAATCTCAGCTTAGGTAAAGTCCTGTCCGAAAATTCATCATCACACACTGCCCGCAACTTGCACTAGCCGCACGCCGAAATATTAGCGCTAATAACCGCAGATCACCGACGACCGACGACCATGGGGAAACAATGGATTTATGAAATCCGGAAGGAACATATGGAGGAAATTCTGAAGGAGTTCGGGTTATCCCCGGAGGGCACCCTGGCGGACCTACGTAAAAGGTTGTCCACCTTCATGGATCAGGCGGATCTGCCCAAGGAACGCGTAGAGCGCCTGATGGAGCTGGAGCTCCTTTCCAAATCCCCGTCCCGCGATCTGTCACCCAGCCGTTCAGCCTGCGACCCCAAGGACACACCCCGGAAACTGGAGCGGGAACAAATGCCCGGCCATGTCCTACTTCAAATCCCACCCGCGGGAACCCGCGGAACTTCACCTGGCAGACGTAGGGAAATCTTACCGCTGGAATATCCTCTTCGAATGGAAGGAGAACGAGCCCATCAGTTTGGTCTGGCGGACAAATTAAGGAAATGGGGTATACTCTTCGACGGCGAAACCGGCGACCCGCTGCACTTCCTGGAACAGCTCGAGGAGCGCGCAGACGCCTATCAGATTGATAGGGAACAGCTACCCAGACTCATGTCGAGCATCCTGCTGGGCCGAGCCGGAGACTGGTTTCGGGTCAGCCGACTACAGGCCGCCGCGTGGGAGGAATTCCGCTCGGAATTCCTGGATTTCTTTTTGCCGCCACGGTACTTCCAGACCTTGGAGGACGACATCCGCGCCAGGACGCAACGGCCGGATGAAAGCTTCAAGGATTTCGCCTTAAGCCTCCGCTTGATGATGCGCCGGGCACACTACAGCGGGGACCAAGAACTGAACCGGATTTATGAGAACCTTCTCCCGGAATATCAGTTGTTTACGAGACGACACGAGTTCGAGACGTTGACCAGGTTGACGCAGCTAGCGACCAACTTTGAGGTCACTCGGGATCGGAACCAGCAGAGATACACCCAGCTGATGACAGCCACCGGGACCCAGCCGGGCTTGGTCACAAGGAACCAAGCATTCACCCAGCGAGCCATCGAAGAGCCACGCAACGATGGACCACGCACCGCCAACGCCCGCCCAACCGAAATTGCCCATCGCAGCGTCGAGGACGACACCCGGGTCGACGTCAGAAGAGCCTGCCGCAACTGTGCCCAGGTCGGCCATCTACAACGAGACTGCCACAACCCCCGAGTCCTGTTTTGCTGGGACTGCGGACGCCGCGGGATCCGCACCATCGAATGCTGCCGTGCCGCACCTGCGGGAAACGAGGAGCGCTTCCGCCCAGCCCGGGAACGAGCGGAGACAGCGCCTACCACCCCACAGCAGTAAAACCCACTCTCCGGTGCGAGAGGAGCCGGATAGTGGCGGCCGTGGATATCGAGGGTCAACCCTTCTGTGCCACCGTGGACACAGGAGCTACACGCACGTTCGTCAGCGAGAGGGTCGCTGATCTGGTCCGGACGGACCGGAACCAGCGGACGATCTCAACCCAGCTCAGCCTCGCCGATGGAAGCCGGAGGGAACTCACCGAGGCACTCCACGTGACCATCGGACTAGGGGGTCGTCACATTATTATGCCAGTTCTGGTCCTACCGACGACCATCGACGACGTCCTCCTGGGCATGGACTTCCTCAGCAGGGCAGAAGCGGCCCTAGAAATAAGTCAGGTAAGACTACAACTATTGCCCGGCATAGCGACTCCGCCCACGGCGATGACCCCAAACACACAGGCGCAGCGGCGAACAGCCCCGCATCCCGCATCGAACACACAGGCGCAGCGGCGACCAGCCACGCCTACATCAGTGTCCCCAGCAGCGCAGCGGCGAACAGCCCCGCATCCCGCATCGAACACACAGGCGCAGCGGCGACAAGCCACGTCTACATCAGTGTCCCCAGCAGCGCAGCGGCGAACAGCCCCGCAACCCGCATCGAACACACCGGCGCAGTGGCGACCAGCCACGCCTACATCAGTGTCCCCAGCAGCGCAGCGGCGAACAGCCCCGCATCCAGCAACGAACACACCGGCGCAGCGGCGACCAGCCCCGCCCACATCAGATATCCCAGCAGCAGCAGCGCAGCTGCCGACCCCGAGAGACATCGCCCAGACACCGGAATCTACAGCTCCGCCGGCGGAAAGCCCGGCTGTACCGGTCATAGCAGTCGCCAATGATTCCCGGGAGACCACCACGGTTCAACCAGTCCGTATCCTGCCCCCAGAGTGCGCAGAAGCTAGGCGCAAGAACCCGTTCAGACGAACCCCTGGAACCGCAGCAGTGCACACCACTGCTCCCGAAGAACCCTCTGTCAGGGCCACCACCGCCGTGGTCGAGGAGGAGATGCAGGCCGCCAGGAAGGAACTGGAGGAGGAGTTGACCAAGTTCAACGACCTCACCGGCGTGTCGCATATCACGGAGCATACGATAGTCATGAGGGATGACCGCCCGATCAAGCAGCGGTACTTCACGAAGAACCCAGCGATGCAACGGATCATCGACGACCAGGTGGATGAGCTTCTACGCGACGGACGGATAGAGCCGTCAAAGAGTCCCCACAGTGCGCCGATCGTACTGGTGGGAAAGAAGACGGGTGAGGTCCGCATGTGCGTGGATTATCGACAGCTGAATGCCCGCTCTGTTCCCGATGCGTACCCCCTGCCGCGGATCAACCACATCCTCGAGAAGCTGCGGAATGCCAAATACATATCCACGCTGGACCTGAAGAGCGGATATTGGCAGATTCCGATGGCCGCCGGCAGTCGAGAGTGCACAGCCTTCACAGTGCCCGGCCGAGGCTTGTACCACTGGAAGGTCATGCCATTTGGACTCCATTCAGCACCAGCGACCTTTCAACGCGCACTGGACGGAGTCATCGGACCAGAGATGGACCCGCATGCCTTCGCCTACCTCGACGATATCATCGTCATCAGCAAGACCCTCGAGGAACACATGGAGCACCTACGGGAAGTATTTCGCCGACTAAGAGCCGCCAACCTGAAGCTCAACCGGGATAAATGTCGCTTCTTCCAAAGAAGTCTTGTATATCTGGGACACCAGATCAGCGAGGAGGGCATTCACACGGATCCGGACAAAATCGCCGCTATCAAGGAACTGCAGCCACCGACGTCGATCAAGGAGCTGAGAAGGTGTCTTGGCATCGCATCATGGTATCGCAGGTTCGTACCGAATTTCACGAACATAGTGCAGCCGATGACGAAACTGCTCAAGAAGAGCCAGAAGTGGACCTGGGACACTGAGCAACGCAGAGCATTCGAGGAGCTAAAGTCCAGGCTATCAGAAGCACCCGTCCTAGCTTGCCCCGACTTCAGGGAGAAATTCACCGTCCAGACCGACGCCAGTGACTTCGGGCTAGGAGCCGTGCTGACGCAACAGATCGAGGGCCAGGAACGGGTCATAGCGTACGCCAGTCGACGGTTATCCGCAGCGGAAGGTAATTATTCCACGACGGAAAAGGAATGCCTGGCGATCGTGTGGGCAGTACGCAAATTCCGCTGCTACCTCGAAGGATACCACTTCGACGTCGTCACGGACCACCTAGCGCTGAAGTGGCTCAACGCCATCGAAAATCCCACCGGACGCATAGCTCGCTGGGCCCTCGAGCTCCAGCAGTATCGCTTCGACGTGCACTACCGACGCGGGAATCAAAATATTGTCGCCGACGCACTCTCTAGGCAGCCGTTGGAACGGCTACAACAAGCAGCCACGGAGGAACGCCACTGCACATGGATCGCCAAGATGCTGAAGAGGATAGCCACGGAACCTGCCAACTACCCAGAGTATACCCAGGAGAACGACCAACTGTACCGCCGCTTTGGAAACCGGCCAGAGGAAGAGGACTACATCCCTTGGAAACTGTGCGTTCCACAGCATCTCCGAGGGCGCATCCTGCAAGAATGCCACGACCAACCTACCGCTGGACACATGGGGATCCGCAAAACTGCCAAACGGATCATGCAGAGGTACTACTGGCCAGGCCTCTTCCGCGACGTAGTCAGGTATGTCCGCAAGTGCGAAACTTGTCAGAAGTTCAAGATCAGCCAGCTGAAACCCCCGGGACGAATGCACACTCGGATCGTGGACGAACCCTTCGACACGTTGTGCGCCGACTTCGTGGGACCATTGCCCCGTTCGACACATGGGAACACGATGCTCCTCGTCTTCTTCGATGCGTTCAGCAAGTGGGTGGAGCTAGTCCCGCTGCGCAAGGCGACCACGGCGCATTTATCTCGATCATTCCGCGAACGAATCCTAGCCAGATTTGGAGTGCCCAGGACATTTGTGTGCGACAATGGGACGCAGTTCACCAGCCGCGCCTTCAAGGAGTTCGGAAAGCAACTAGGGATGACCATACAGCACACCGCCCCGTACACGCCGCAACAGAATCCCACGGAACGCGCCAACAGAACTGTCAAGACGATGATAGCACAGTACATCGAAGGGAATCAGAAGACCTGGGACGCAGCCTTGCCGGAAATCAGCCTCGCGATCAACTCCAGCGCTTCGGATACCACAGGATTCAGCCCCGCTTATCTTGTACAAGGCCGCGAACCGAGGCTGCCGGGCTCGCTTTATCACGAAGTCACCCCGCACTCGGGCCGAGAACCCGCCACACCCTCGGACAAGGCTACCCATCTTCAAGAGATTTTCAAAGCAGCCAAGGACAACATGCGACAAGCTAGCGAGAACCAGAGCAAGCACTACAATTTGAGAAGACGGAGCTGGCGACCTGCAGTTGGCGACCTAGTCCTGCTAAAACAACACCACCTCTCTAAGGCGGTGGACGGATTCGCCGCTAAGTTAGCCCCACGCTACGACGGACCATACAAGGTCGTTAAATTCATCGCACAGAACGTTATCCGGATCCAGGATCTGAAGACCAAGCAGCGACGCACAGCCGGCTTGACGGACCTCAAGGTATACCACGACGATGGCAGCAGCAACGAATCTGAGGACGGCGAGGAAACCCCAGAGATCCAGGTTTTGGGGGGGTAGATTCATAACAAAACCCTTGTAAATGTAAATTTAAGTTTTGGCCAGATTTTGTAAACCGCACTCCAGGGAAAGCTAGGCAGGAATAGCACTTAACATTAATACCATTCACAGCCTCGCGAGTCAACATGCCTGGACGACGCCGCCACCACCGTCACCGCCGTCCCTCGTGGAATCATCGGCCCTCGTTAGATCGCGTCGACGAGCAAGCGGAGGACGATTTTCAGTTCGAGCTCGCCCTACTCCGTGGAGACGAGGGTGTCCTTCCCGTGCCCTTCGAAGAGGACTTGGAGTTGCCGCTGGACATTAGCGACGACCTCAGTCCGGCCATCATCGCTGATCTGGAGCAGTACTTGGACGGCTTCGATCACGATGGTGAGCCTCGGGCTGAAACAGCTCCGCCGCACCCAGTCCCCATCGACGACGAGGAGGAGGAGGTGCCGATCCGCTCCGACCGGTTCCCGAACCTCAATCTACGGGCAGTCAGCCCGATGCTGGAAGCCATGGACGTCGATGCTGACCACGTCAACACGGACGACCAAGCCACGCCACCTCGTCAGCCGTACGTCGTCGACGTCATCGACATCAGCGATGACGAAGCCAGCGATCCACCTCCGTCCTACGGATCCTGGGCGGATCAGGAGGAGCCACCACCGGCGTACGGGTCTTGGGAAGGCTTCCAGGAACCCGAGGCGAACACGGTCGCCGAGAACCCGCGACCCGAGGCCAGGCACCCGGAAGGACGCGACGTGCCTGCAGAGAACCCGCGACCCGAGGTCAGTCACCTCGTCGGACGCGACGTGTCCACCGAAACGCGACGTAGCGGCAACACCATCGCCGAGTGCATCACCGAGGTAGCGTACGGCTACGTAGCCCAGACAACGGGCGGATTCGCAGCGCAACTGAGCGGCCGGACGGTCACGCGCATCACCCACCACATCGGCGAGTCAGTCCGCTGCTTCCGCGCAGAAGTGGATGACGACCAACCCAGCACCTCTGCTGACGCTCAGCGACGCCGCGAATTGAACGCCAACCGGACCTCCGAGCCTCCGGATTCGACACGCCCAGGACCGATGCGACGCAGCCCCTGGGTACCCGTCCCAGCCAACTGGCGAATGCACCCGCCACAACGCCACCTCCCGGAACACGTCGTGGAGCGTCTACAGGCCCGGGTGGCCCGTAACCTCCACAAGCACATCCGAGTCCTGGAGTCGGGGAACGACCAATTCTACCGGGTGCGCATAAACACAAAGAACGAGGTCACCATTTCGCTTCGCCCGGGAAAGTAAAGGGGGGGTGTAACGACCCGAAATCGGGCCATACAATTTTCTTATTACATAACTTTTCCTTATTACCTTATATTATCATTCCTATTACTATTATTATTATTAAATTTAAGTTCTACTGAAGTATCGCAATAGTATAAATGGGCCACCACTAGGTGCGAATGTTTGAAGCAGGCCATCACTAGGCAGCCGGCGTGGATAAGGAATCGCCAAAAACCAACGGGACCGAAGCGACGAGAATGAAAGACCAACCGAACACGCCATATGAAAAGTCTACTGCGCACATGCAAAGGCAGGGCAAAGAAGCGACGAGAATGAAAGACCAACCGAACACGCCATTTGAAAAGTCTACTGCGCACATGCAAAGGCAGGGCAAAGGGGCGACGGGGAAGGCTAGACACCCGCGCAGCTGCAGACGCCAAGAGCGAGACAGAGCTAGCGCACGGGCCACCTGCGCTGAATACGCAGGCACAAGAGGGACGAATAAACTGCGCAGAAACGCCGGCAGAGGACGCAGCAGAATCGAAACTTTAGGCGACAAGCAAATGGACGCCGGGAATTGAAATGAGTCTTTTGCGGGAGCTGGAGCTGATCGGTCGACATCGCGAAAACGTCCAAGTCCAACGCGGAAACTAAAGTACAGTGCCTCTTGTTGCCCACGTGCCTCCCGTGCAGTGCCCCTCGTTGACCACGTGCCTCCCGTGCAGTGCCCCTCGTTGACTACGTGCCTCCCGTGCAGTGCCCTCGTTGACCACGTGCCTCCCGTGCAGTGCCCCTCGTTGACCACACGCCCCGCTGCAGTGCCTCTCGTCGACCACGTGCCTCCCGTGCAGTGCCCCTCGTTGACCACGCGCCCGCTGCAGTGCCTCTCGTTGACCACGTGCCCCGCTGCAGTGCCTCTTGTCAACGACGCGCAGCCTTTTACCGTGCATCTGCCACCGACGCGCAGCTTGCCGACCACGTGCATTTGTCGACGCGCAGCCTGCTGACCACGCGCAGCCTGCCAACGACGCGCAGCCTTTTTCCGTGCATCTGCCACCGACGCGCAGCTTGCCGACCACGTGCATTTGCCGACGCGCAGCCCTTTACCGTGCATCTGCCACCGACGCGCAGCTTGCCGACCACGTGCACTTGCCGACGCGCAGCCTGCTGACCACGCGCAGCCTGCCACCATCTCGTCGCCAGCAGCCACGCACATCCCGGATCCAGTTATAAGTTTCACAGTCATCTTGCCTGAGTGAGTAGTGCTACATTAGGAGTGCGGTATAGGCAGGCCAGGGAACATGTTCACCCACTAGGTTCCATAACTTCATGAAATAAAACTTGTATATGGTAAAGGTTAAACCCTGTGTCCGTTTCTTGACCGTTACGTTTTCCAGCAGCCCAGATCGAAGTACGACGTAGGTAACCCCTTCCCCTCTCGCCCTACAACCGCTAGGCGTGCAGCCTCAGTTGTACCCTCTTCCCCTCTTGCCCTACAACCGCTAGGCGTACCGCCTCAGTTGTACCCTCTCCCCCTCTTGCCCTACAACCGCTAGGCGTACCGCCTCAGTTGTACCCTCTCCCCCTCTTGCCCTACAACCGCTAGGCGTACCGCCTCAGTTGTACCCTCTTCCCCGCTCGTCCTGCAACCGCTAGGCGTACCGCCTCAGTTGTACCCTCTTCCCCGCTCGTCCTGCAACCGCTAGGCGTACCGCCTCAGTTGTAGCCCGCTCCCGCTCGTCCTGCAACCGCTAGGCGCACCAGCCTCAGTTGCCACCCGCTCCCGCTCGTCCTGCAACCGCTAGGCGTACCAGCCTCAGTTGCCACCCGCTCCCGCTCGTCCTGCAACCGCTAGGCGTACCCGCCTCAGTTGTAGCCCGCTCCCGCTCGTCCTGCAACCGCTAGGCGTACCAGCCTCAGTTGCCACCCGCTCCCGCTCGTCCTGCAACCGCTAGGCGTACCCGCCTCAGTTGTAGCCCGCTCCCGCTCGTCCTGCAACCGCTAGGCGTACCAGCCTCAGTTGCCACCCGCTCCCGCTCGTCCTGCAACCGCTAGGCGTACCCGCCTCAGTTGTAGCCCGCTCCCGCTCGTCCTGCAACCGCTAGGCGCACCAGCCTCAGTTGCCACCCGCTTCCCGCTCGCCCTGCAGCCGCTATAGGCGTCCCGCCTCAGCTGCAGCCCGTTCGGCCAATTTTTCCCAACAACTCAAACGTGAGACTGACCACTTCCACCTTAGTCAGCTCACTCTCTTACAGTTTCCACCAGTCCCATCTTATAAATTTTCTGTAAGCGACCCCTGGACAGACTGAGACATATCCCAGCCAGGATCACTACTTTACATAACGAATAACGTTGGCTGGGCAAGGTGGTAAAAAATATAATCAACACAACGCACGCTATTGAACATCGGCTGCAACTCGTCGGCTTGAGGGGGGGTGTTATTTAGTTGTGCTGATTTGGCCCTTTAGAATATTATCCTACTTTAAAATTTAGCGTGCTGCGACAAAGAAAAGATACATTTACACAGTAACACAAACCATGTACTGACAAATGAATCGGACAACCGGAGAGAAACGAAAACGAACTGCAAACTCACATAACTAATACACATACACTAAAAGTGACCACTGCTGTTTGTGTGGATCACCTGCCCACCCTACCTTGGTCGTTATGATCCCATCTTTCAACGACCCCTTCACACTTACAGGCGCTGCATCAGCCCGAGTTCAACTTTAAAATCTTTAAGCAAACATTATAATTTATTCACTAAAACTATTAAAAATAAAATTGATAAACATTAAAGGGTATTTAAATATAAAAAAAATAAACATAAAAGAAATTAACATTAAACAAGCAAAAAAGACTTTAAATATAAAAGACAGCAAATGGTTTTGTATCGCTGAACGACAAAATTGGGTTTGGACAAAGATAACTACATGCCAAAAATAAATGCAAAAATTAAATGAACGTAAACATAAACGAGCAAAAGCAAAACGAAACTCAGCCTGAAGTGCAAGGTGCACTGCTGGGCGCGCAGGCGCGGTAAAAGATGCGCCGCTGACGCTTATCTTTGACTAGCTCGAAGGGGAGCAAAGAGAGGGCGAAGGAAAGAACATAAGCGGTGATTGGATTATGTCTTCATCCGCGAGGTTTAGTTTTTCGCAAGTTTAGGCCGGTGCACATTTGCAAATTTTGCTGCTGCGCGAATTTTTTTTTGTTTTCGGGCTTGATATAAAAAATAAGAAAAGTGCTCACTTACATCATTTGACGACTCCGCGGTGAAAGCGCTTCCAACGAGGTTGCCGCTGTGAGGGTGAAAATTAAGAAAATATGCATTCCTGCCTAAAAAGCCTCGCGAGAAAAAAAGTTCTTCCCTTTCTTTGTGATGTTTGTTCTTGTTGCTTTGCTTTCTTTTGCTAATCGCGCATTATGTTTCGCTGTGATGTAACTTTACTTAAAAATAAATTTGTTATGGCTTAAAGATATAAATAAAACTACAAAAAGATAAATAAAAATTAAAATTAAATTCGAAACATATTTGTTTTGTTCTTCTTTGATGCGGATTTTCCGCTGCCTTGGCTGCCTTTGCTTGGCTGAGGCGCGGTCAAAAGTGGAGGTTAAAAAGTTATATGTAGGTGTCCAAATGGAAAATTCGGACAACTTGTGGTGCTTAAGCGAACTGCGCTTTAGCGCTTCGTAATGCTCGCTTGGATTGGATTGCTGTGATCGCTGTGGCTGCTTAGATTGGCTGGCTTAGATTGGCTGCTTAGATTGGCTTGTTGGCTAATTAAAAGTTAAAAACCATTGAAATTTTTATTCGGTTGCGGCGCTTAAAAGCACCGATTTTCTCGAATCCTCGGCGCAGCAACTGGCCCTGCCTGGATTTCCCTCTGCAATAGACGATGCCTCCTCCAGCGCTTTTTGAAGAAAGGATTTGCGGCGAGGGTCGCCTAGGTTGCCTGCGCAATTAAACCAAAGGAAACACTTAGCCACTTGCCTGTCCACATTCCTTTGCGCCACTCACCCTCGTTTGCCGCAAAGTACCAAAAATAGTAGCTAAAGCGGAAGGACAGGTGTCCTAGATCCTGGATCGCACAAAACTGGGTAACAAAAAATCACAAATTAACTTTGGCTTGTGCCAACTAATCTAAACACATACTTTTTTCACAGATTTTCCTCACGCACTGACAAACTGACTTTTCACCTTTGATGCTTTTGCCACCCGGGCCCGGTCTTATATAGCCCTGTGGCTGCCGCGGATCCCAACTCCACCACTCCGCCATTTGGGGTCAGGAGAGGCGCCAAAACTCTTGATCTAATTTTCCCCTTTTCTCGCCACACACACAGTCTCAGTTTTCCCTGGGTAGCAGCAAGGGATCATGTTGCCAGGCATAATGTAGCGAGACATGTTTCGCAACCAGTCGATGTTGACAACAAAA